>JANAVB010031619.1:11025846-11295370 GCA_029216955.1 Iris pallida
TTATGTTATGGATAAATAAATATTATTAATATTTTTGGTTAACAGAGTAATTATTGATATGTATATACATGGTGTATATATATGGATGCGTATATATATATATACACAATGATAATATTTTGATGTAAATGTTCTAGGAGTGTTATAGCATTTTTATTATAAAAACATTTTTAGTTTTATTAAATCGGCAGGTATATATATATATATATATATATATATATATATATATATATATATATATATATATATATATATATATATATATATATATATATATATATTTTTTATTTATATATATATATATATATATATATATATATATATATATATATATATATATATATATATATCCTTGGTTTGAATGTATGTATATAGATTTATAGAAGTCTAATAATCAGTACACCCAACAACCTAAGCAAACCCAGCCAAAGCAGTGCCCCCACAAGCAGGGAGAGCCCGACCTCCCCTGCTGTTTCTAAACCGAGCGCATGCAACATATAGGAAATGAGAGAGCAGTTGAGAACCAAAGTAAAGAGGCCCACGACCCAGTTGTAGTAGACCCTCTCCAAACCGCACAGGGGGGCAGCACCCGACCCCCGCTTAACTCACAGCCGAGACAATCACATATACTTGTATGTAAAGATCGAGAGAGGGGGGTGGAGAAACTAAACTCTACAAACCCTAAACCCACAACAATCTCCTAACGACCCCTCCCAGGTCTGCGTGTGCCGCCCGACGCAGCCAGGCCGCCGCATGACCGCCGGACGGCGGCTAAAACCGTGCGGAGTCGACAGCTATGGCAGTTGCACCATCATTGGTAGCCGATTTCACGGAAGGATTTCTCCGTCTCCGAGACGTGGTTTTTCGAATCGTCTTCACCGGTACGTCACCAACCTAACCCTCTCTAAATCCCAACTAATAGAGTTGAATATCGCTGATCAACGAGCCCAGAAAATTGACTCCAAGTCGATGAAAAAATCTGTCCAAAACAGGACATGAAACCGTCCCAAAGACCCAACTTTGAAGATGTTTTATGATCTGTATGTTAGGAATTTTAGAAAACAAATTAAAGGCAGTTATAGACAACATATAGGACTTCACGATCCTTTTTGTGGATTTGGAAATCATCGACTACGCGTCTAGAAATCGAATCCCGAAGTTGATCGAAAAACTGTTTTTAGAAAACACGAATTCCTTCGATACGACGTGCGTCCCGCCAATCTGGGCGACGTGGTCACGAACCGAAAGCATCGAAAGGTGCGTAACGACTTCATGGTCGTGTGGGCTTTGACGGAATTCAAATTGGTCGCGTGTGCACGACGAATTTGATGCGTATCCGTCAAAATTCACGGTATCGGCCACTTTGCAAATTTTTCAATTACTTTGTCCACGCTCGTCAGATCGAGACGAAACTTGCGCCAACAGGACCATATCATTTTTTTGGTCCTGTATGCCAAGTTTGGTCCGATTCTGAGACAGTTGATTGGATCGCCGTTTCGTGGGCCCCACGGTTCGACTCGACGAGTGATTTTGTGCACGGCCCGCTGGAATCCAACTCTGGACATATGGTTGGGTTCGTTTCAGAAAACTGGATCCGTAGACATATAGTTTGACGACTTTAGAGACCGTTGACTCTGGCACGCTTTTCGGTGCAAAGCGGATCCAACGGCGGACACCATTTTAGCCCAAAATTACCGTTTTGCCCCTGTGTCCAGAATTGGACTTAAGGACAGACAATTCTAGCTAATTTGACTATTCTAAGAACATTGATAATATTTATTTCAGCTTCCGGGGACTGTTGCATGGTTTTGACTATTGTGGCATACTGAGTGGCTCAGATTATCGGTTTCACCAGTACAGGACCACAGGCGAGTATAGTTTATTGTTTGCATTTCGATATTGATCTTTACTATATTTTATTGATTAGTCATTGGTTATGTGATTTTTATACTCTATTATAAATTGTTGAGTCGGGAATGAGAAGTACCAAGGATGTGTGATCCGACCGTAGACCGTGTTTATTTTCATGCAGTAGACATCGTAGACAGTGCTTATTTTTCTGCAAGTAGACATCGTAGACCGTGTTTATTTTCATACAGTAGACATCGTAGACAGTGCTTATTTTTTTGCAAGTAGACATCGTAGACAATGCTTATTTTTCTGCAAGTAGACATCGTAGACAGTGCTTATTTTTCTGCAAGTAGACCTCGTAGACAGTGCTTATTTTTTATGCAAGTAGACTTCGTAGACCGTGCGGTGTAGTGTCCCAGACTGATCACATATCAAAGGTACTTCTAACAGTTGGAGAAAGTATTTTGTGTCTATTTATTTGCTATTGGTTTTTCGTATTTCCTGTTTATTTTCAAAAATATGTAATTGATGTCTAACCTCTGTTGTATAGTCATTTTCTTTATTTAGAATTGCATTCAGTGAATTGTGCTCGTTCCATTCCTGACTGGAAACCAATATGTTTCAGGTTAGCCGTGGATTCACTTAGCTTGGGGAGTGACGGGAATACTTGCAGACAAAAGCCTAGAGACTAGCTAGATAGTTGAGTTGTAGTCATTCATTTATTTGTACAAGTTTATATTTTTCTACAAATGTAAAACTTGTGATCATTGTAAGTTAAATTAATTATGTGAATGAGCATTATTTGTGATTCTGGATCTTCATGGCCGTGACAGCGTACTACCGCCGACACTGCGGCGTAGGCTGGCTTGGACACGTCTTGTATTCGTTTGAAAAAAAACGGGTGCGGGTCGTGACAAGTTTTTGTGGTGGCCCATGCAGGTCTCTCTTTGCAAATCTTAGGAACTCGTGATAGTACTTAAGTTAGTTGTACTATTGCGAGCCTGCGACTAAGAAATGCTCATTCACGAATTAAGAATTAATTTAATTTAAGAGAATGGCTAGGACTAGGAGTCCCTTATACAAATTTACCGATGGGTAGTCTAGGCCATGGAATTTAGATGAGGAGTTATTAATTTTGATAGTTTGTTAGATCCCCATAGGTACACTATTACCTCTTGATATGACGATATGATCCAATATGGATAGGTTATTCACTTGGTGGGACAGGGCTTCATAGAATTAATGATCTAATCCTGATGAATTGTGCAAATCCTTCTCTTTGCCTCTTAAGATATCATCCTCATATCTTGTCGAATTGCCTGTGTAGTTTCTATTTGCCCTAGGAATTATTACTTTGTATAAATTTTGATTATTGTTATACCCATACGAACCTCAAGTTAGTTTCAATCCAAAAGTTTTCCTCTGTGGTTTGAACACATATGGAATAGATATTAGAATGTTGTATTTCTTTTGTCCTCAGATATTTTTTTCCTGTTCAATCCTTTATTTTAAGGGTTGTGATTGATAGGACAAATGCTTACGCTCTAGTTCATGGTCAACTTGTTCGATTATCTAGAAGCTCATGAATATTTTCAGATATAGTTAAAGGAATGTTAGTTAACTCATAATGGCAGGACAGCAGCACACTGTCGCCATTTAATTAAATTTTGGAGACTATGGATACACTGCAGCCAGCAGCGCACTGGCGAGACACAACCCCTAGAGGTGAAATTAGTTTAAGAAAATATAGGTGATGGGATATTGCCAAAACTATGGCTAGTGGTCCTCTCTTGATCGTAGATACCCTTGAGCCAATATTGGATAGAGTTAAGAAGGGTTTGATTTTGTATCATGTTGAGTTACGAAACCAAGGGTTTACCACAGCTAGAGTATACGGACGAGACGTAATCCGCGGTGAAATGACTTCAAATATGATTACAAGTTGGGATACCATAGAGGATGGGACAATGCCATGCATGTCCCATAAGATCCAAAGCCGATATTAGTGGAAGTTTTGTAAGTTGGGTAGCTTGCCTCCCGACCTAGCATTCCGTAGTCTTTGTGACTTATTGACGAAAAAATTGATTGACACTAATAGGTTTACCTAGAATACAGAAGTTAGAGGTCATAACCCATTAGTAGACCAAGTCCTTGTGGATAAGAAGATAGTAGGAAGACTGTATAAGCAAGAACACCGGGTAAGGTTTGATTCTCACAAAACTCGAACTACTTGTGCCTTCTTTCAAAAATCTCGCATAATTGTATTCGACTATCTTAACAAACGCTGCTGTTACAGCTTAGTTTTGCAAGCTCACTCTGTTCTCGAGCTTGATTTGAGGCATATGTTTAGTGGGAACGTCTGCTAACTTATTGTCTAATCAGAATCAGTGTATTATGGTCTGATCAACCATGATGCATTTGGTTCGCTCTTCGTTTAATTACACCACGTGGATGGAGATATATAGGTATCTAGGATCTCATCCGCGACTGCTTTGACAATTCCTTTTGAATTATACATTCGCCCTTGAATCACGTAATTGTATTCGATGACATCTTTCCTGAACTCCTTATTGCTTTTGTCTTTCACTAATTGGAAAGACGAATGTTCGTATTTGATAGATAGATACAGCATTTTTCCCATGGCTACGATAGTTGTATACACAAGTGTAGCTACCATCGGCCAGCCATGTGACTAGAACCTTGCCTTGAGTTACTCATTCTCCTTCCGACCCTCAAACTACTATTGAGACCTTCTAGCCATTCGAATGATTAGGGTTTTACCCTTAGTCGAAATGTCGACCTAGGAGACTATCTATTCTCATGAAACCAAATATCGTGAGCCCCTAATTATTTTGCTTGAAGCTTGCTTTAATTAGCAACCCTTAAGCCTTGACTCAACCTTTCTTCGACCAAGCCCACAGTTTAGACATGAGATGGATAGACAAAGGTAAGGACAATCGTTTACCATGACTATGGTAGACACCCATCCCGAGATTGGTTTCCAGCAAATATTACCCTAGCTATGTAAATCTTATTATTAAAACCTGACTAGTATTGGAACACCACAGTTACTAGCCTAGCCAATACCATAGCTTAAATACCCTGTCATATTATGATCTACCAGTTGTCAACAGCAATACATGATCACTACAGCCCATCCCACTAGAACCCTTGTGACAATAGTCTGACAGGCTGGACACAAGTAGAAATTTACGACTCAGTTGTTAGAAATCTTTTCATGTGATGTGCCTTAGAGTTGGTTACCCTGTCAATAACTCTTGTACACTATGGACGAGTGGGTCCTTCTATTTTATCAACCATGTATCGTTGTACACACTCGTTTTCCATTTATTAAGGAACGACCCTTGACTTGACTTATATCTACCGTATTTTGTTACGCCGTGCCTTATTCTCTATTAACAAGAGTCGAGGTACAATATCCGGACTTTGGAATCCTTCTAACCTCATTATTCCAAAAACCATGTCTTAGTTTCTAAGGTGGGTAGACAGTAAGCCTTCTAAAATTTTTAGGATATACAAGGGTCACCGATTGGTTATGATAATTTCCATTAGGATGATAATTAGTGCCCCATGGACTCCCACTTTCCATTTAGATCATTTTGTGTCCCCAGCCGTGTTATTAATATTCGGAGTGTAATACCAGCGGTTACCTTCCAACAAATTTCATATCCAAGATCTAGACGAGTCCACCTTCCTATAGGTATAACATGTCCCACTCAAACACGTCCCCTTATACTCTATTCTTATGGTACGACTTTCAGGTATAAGGGACCAGCTATATAACCCTTACCAGAATACCGATGAACTTCCCGACTACAATTAGAGACTCAACCTTGACTCAAACCGTTCGACCCAATATATGGTTGTGGTCTACTCGAAGCCCACTACGCACATGTCACTAGTGTGCCATTCAATTGTATCTTCTCGTGCTACTTAAACACAAAAGTCACGGAAGGCGCATCTTCAGGGCTTACAGAACCTATTTAACCAATCCGACTACCCAACTAGCTCAACTACGTAGGTATAAACCTATTCTAGGTTACCCTAACCTAGTAGAAGTAGTTTTATCATTAGGATCTTATCCAGTCAATATAGATTAAAACCCAAGGTTCATCCAACCGACGACTGATGTCCAATTGGGGAATCCATTAAGACCTAGTAAAACCCATCCAGGCATACCACCCTATTTGAACTATAAAACCGAACTACTTGAAATAGGTCCCTATACCTATTATGTAGTCTCCACCCCTTAAGAATGTGAGGTCATTCGTAACCCTTAATCCATCTACCTGGAAGTTACGATACGACCTTGCATTGCATTTATAACCCTTGCTCGTGTGTTTAAATAACCACGGGAAAGATCACAATCTTGATTTCTCAAATCCCGTTCTATTATGGAACCTGTTTAGAATTTCGATAACGGAACTTTTGTATTGCACGGATTGCAAACCCTCTAAGAAACGAAGGGTTCTTCGAATTATCAAGTGACTGGACTAGAGTAGCCCAATCTAGCAAAATAGGTCATTGGTTCATAGATTTTCATTCGATCTGCATCATTGGATACTCCCTATCGCTCTTGAAATTTTATATTTTCTATCAATTATTCTTCCTTATCTTCCTGTCCTTCCTATTGTGGAGTGACGAATGGTCATGCTCATTAGAATTTACCAACATTTTGCCACTTGTGTAAATTTTGTTGCTTGTTAATTTTGGATTACTTGGTAGATAAGAAAGGATTATAGATGCAGTATACAGTTGGTATCTATTGGTAGCAATTTTAGAAGATTATAAAGTTTTAAGTGACATAGCTTTGAGGAAGTAGTGTGTCCAAAGGTGGGTAGAAATCCTCGGAGTTTCGTAGTTGCAAAATGGCTAGGAGGAGGATATAAACTGCTTTTGAGGAATTAAAATTCAAGGAGATTAAGGTAATGATAGATTTCTTTTTTGAATTTAAGGAATAGTTACAAGTTAGAATTTCGAGGACGAAATTATTTTAAGGTGGGTAGATTTGTAATCCCTCTTCCCGAAATTTTTATAATTTATTTTATTTATTTATTTGAATTAAATAGTGATTTTTATAAATAATTATTTAGTTAATTATTACGGTAAAGGATTTTAGCCATGATGGAGTTTTGGAGTACACGGTGACTAAAAATCGTGGCACGGATAGTGCAGTGGCGTGCTTTGACTAGTGTTTAGCCATGGTAGGGGAATATCGAGCCATAGGAGTGTCCTAACTAGAAAAACTAGGCCAAGTTATAGCATGACCATTATAAATAAGTTTAATTAATTATTATTATATTTATTGACTTATAGGAGACTCGTTGTGTCATTTTAGCCCGAACCGAATTCAAGCCTATGTGGGCATGCAGTGAGACCAGAGACGTCCATGATGATATATTTTGAGTGTGTACTTCTACCTTGTTTTAAGTATCAAATAAATATTTTTCCCAGAATAAATGTTATATATATACAATATCAATATTCAGTTATTTTGACTAAATATTTATTCTTGAAAGTATGATAACTATTTCCTTTACATTATCCTTGTGCATTTTAGGGTATTTAAACTATATAAATGTGTATATATAGATTTATGATGCCTATTTAATAATTGAATATATGTTTTCATTATTATTAGAAAGGTTAGTAAAATATATTTATCTCATATATATTAGATATAGTTAATACATATTATTTTATTGATATTATTGGTAGTGCTTGATTTGTTATGAAATAGTTGCCAATAATATGTTTAAACCCTTTGGGTATAGTTCAGGGATATTGTATATATGATATCATGTTAAATATATATATAGGAAATAGATTTACTATGAGTCATTTTATGTTATGGATAAATAAATATTATTAATATTAACAGAGTAATTATTGATATGTATATACATGGTGTATATATATATGGATGCGTATATATATATATATATATATATATATATATATATATATATATATATATATATATACACACACAATGATAATATTTTGATGTAAATGTTCTAGAAGTGTTATAGCATTTTTATTATAAAAACATTTTTAGTTTTATTAAATCGGCAAGTATATATAAATATATATATATCCTTCCTTTGAATGTATGTATATAGATTTATAGAAGTCTAATAATCAGTACACCTAACAACCTAAGCAAACCCAGCCCAAGCAGTGCCCCCACAAGCAGGGAGAGCCTGACCTCCTCTGCTGTTTCTAAACCGAGCGCACGCAGCATATAGAAAATGAGAGAGCAGCTGAGAACCAAAGCAAAGAGGCCCACGACCCAGTTGTAGTAGACCCTCTCCAAACCGCACAAGGGGCCAGCACCCGACCCCCGCTTAACTCACAGCCGAGACAATCGCATATACTTGTATGTAAAGATCGAGAGAGGGGTGGTGGAGAAACTAAACTCTACAAACCCTAAACCCACGACAATCTCCTAGCGACCCCTCCCAGGTCTGTGCGTACCGCCCGGACGCAGCCAGGCCGCCGCACGAACGTCGGACGGCGGCTAAAACCGTGCGGAGTTGACAGCTATAGCAGTTGCACCATCATTGGTAGCCGATTTCACGGAAGGATTTCTCCGTCTCCGAGACGTGGTTTTTCGAATCGTCTTCATCGGTACGTCACCAACCTAACCCTCTCTAAATCCCAACTAATAGAGTTGAATATCGCTGATCAACGAGCCCAGAAAATCGACTTCAAGTCGATGGAAAAACCTGTCCAAAACAGGCCAGGAAACCGTCCCAAAGACCCAACTTTGAAGATGTTTTATGATCTGTATGTTAGGAATTTTAGAAAACCAATTAAAGGCAGTTACAGACAACATATAGGACTTCACGACCCTTTTTGTGGATTTGGAAATCATCGACTACGCGTCGAGAAATCGAATCCCGAAGTTGACCGAAAAACTATTTTTAGAAATCATGAATTCCTTCGATACGACGTGCGTCCCGCCAATCCGGGCGACGTGGTCTCGAACTGAAAGCATCAAAAGGTGCGTAACGGCTTCGTGGTCGTGTGGACTTTGACGAAATTCAAATTGGTCGCGTGTGCGCGACGAATTTGATGCGTATCCGTCAAAATTTACCGTATCGGCCACGTTGCAAATTTCTCAATTACTTTGTGCACGCTCGTCAGATCGAGATGAAACTTGCGCCAACAGGACCGTATCATTTTTCTGGTCCTGTATGCCAAGTTTGGTCCGATTCTGAGACAGTTGATTGGATCGCCGTTTCACGGGCCCCACGGTTCGACTCGACGGGTAATTTTGTGCACGGCCCGCTGGAATCCAACTCTGGATATACGGTTGGATTCGTATCGGAAAACTGGATCCGTAGATATGTAGTTTGACGACTTTAGAGACCGTTGACTCTGGCACGCTTTTTGGTGCAAAGCGGGTCCAACGGCGGACACCGTTTTAGCCCAAAATTACCGTTTTGCCCCTGTGTCCAGAATTGAAATTAAGGACAGGCAATCCTAGCTAATTTGATTATTCTAAGAACATTGGTAATGTTTATTTCAGCTTTCGGGGACTATTGTATGGGTTTTGACTATTGTGGCATACTGAGTGGCTCAGATTATCGGTTTCACCAGCACAGGACCACAGGCGAGTACAGTTTATTGTTTGCATTTCGATATTGATCTTTACTATATTTCATTGATTAGTCATTGGTTATGTGATTTTTATACTCTATTATAAATTGTTGAGTCGGGAATGAGAAGTACCAAGGATGTGTGATCCGACCGTAGACCGTGTTTATTTTCATGCAGTAGACATCGTAGACAGTGCTTATTTTTCTGCAAGTAGACATCGTAGACCGTATTTATTTTCATACAGTAGACATCGTAGACAGTGCTTATTTTTCTGCAAGTAGATATCGTAGACAGTGCTTATTTTTCTGCAAGTAGACATCGTTGACAGTGCTTATTTTTCTGCAAGTAGACCTCGTAGACAGTGCTTATTTTTCATGCAAGTAGACCTCGGAGACCGTGCGGTGTAGTGTCCCAGACTGATCACATATCAAAGGTACTTCTAACAGTTGGGGAAAGTATTTTGTGTCTATTTATTTGCTATTGGTTTGTCACGCCCCAGAACCAGAATACTGGAGAGCGGGGGAATGACTCAGCCAGCTACGTATTACGTGTAGATGAATACCGTATAATACGATCAATGCTGTCTAACCAGACGAGGGGGTGCATACTACATGAAAGTCTTACTATGGTCACTTCACATCTATTGTCTCAATCATTCAAACAAGAAGCAAAAATAGAGAACATGTAAGATAAAGCAGTAAGGCGTCCCAAACGCTTAGTCAAAATGTTCTTGAGATCTGGCTTTACAAAATATAGCCAGATGGTATAGTAACATATACACAATTGTTATCAGCTGCAGTCTGACTTAGTTACAATTATGTAAAGATAAGTACAAGACAATCCGACTAACATGTCGGTGCCAAACGGCTAAGTATGAAGTAAATAACAAAACGAGCGGTGATGTAAGGATCCCACTCGAGTCCTCCTGCGATCATTCCCCTAGTATTGACCATCTTGGAGGTGGAAGTAAGTTGAGTCCTCGGGAACCGGCTCTAAATCTGGCCATGCAAAACCAGAGAGGTTAGACCTCTAATAGCAAGTACCACAAGGAAGTACGATATGAAGGATTAAACTAGTAAGTAAAAGAATATAATAATAGATCTCTGCTTTCCACTAGGATTCACATAACATCACGACACTTCGAACCAACCTCCCAACCAAACAAGGACAGAAGTTGGCTCGTCATGTCCTGACATTCTGATCATCTCAGTTAGGCAACAGAGTAGGTACAGAACACAAACAAATCATCTTGAACGGCCAATCAACTCCTACGGCTTGCTATTGTGAGTCCCAAGTTATCATGGACTTATGCAATTAGGGATTCCTCAGTTCTTACTATGTGCGAGCAAGGCTAGTTTATCCAGTCAATCAATTGTGCCAATCATGAATTAGACAAGTCCCAGCGGGACGCCCGTCATCAATATACAATATACAATAATATAACCAGATACCGCTCCCTGCCCGTGTGGCAGATTTGCAGTATCTGTGGGGACCAGCCGGCCTGTCGGGCACTACTAGTCCCAAGAGGGCTGCCATGTAAGAACTCGGGGATCCATTCTCTCCATGCAATCATTATTTTATTTAACTTAATAGTCCCTACGTTGAGTGAAATTCCATACCGTGGATCATGGTCATTCAAATGAGTACTTTCGTACGGGGTACGATATGCGCAACTCTACAACGATACCCGTACGGCTAGGTTGTAGGTCTTACATAGCGTAATGCAACAATCAAATCTAACCACGGAGTAATCATGCCTTGACCATAAAGTACACATACTGCTTTTGTAGAAAAATAATTAAATAAATAAATAAATAGATTGAAGCCTGCATGTGCCTGTACGTCAATATTCAGGATCAGCCAGTCGATTACAATAGTTCATAACATGAACGTGTCTCATTCATTCAATTCAATAAGACGACTAGCCAGTCTCTTAGTTCCAACTAGGAACGCATGATCAATTTTTAGTCAAGATAACCATCGTCATTAATGGTGACATGGCATGAAAGTCAATTAGTATTAAATGGGGTCGAGTCTATAACTCTCAAGGTTAAGTTCCAGTCTTACTAGGTATCCATAAACCAATCAAGACACAGGGCACATTCTACACAACCATATGTATTAAAAAATATTAATATGCTAAGATTATCGAGTTCATAAAAAAGGGCGTAAGGATATAATAGAAGAATTATCATGCCACCATTAAATGAATAAATTATAGAACAAATAGAACACTCAGGTCAGAAAGTCACGCCAATAAGTCTAGGCTAAGGCCAACAAGTCACGCCAACAAGTCTAGGCTAAGGCCAACAAGTTACGCCAAGTCTAGTAGGTAGGAGTGAGCGTATAAACAGCGTGAGCATGAAAAGTGGTTCACGTTGGCACGCACAGCATGATTGTGAAGGATAATTCACGCACTCATAACGTGAGCGTGAAAAGTAATTCACGCACGCACAGCATGAGCGTAAAAAGTGAGCATGGAAAATGATAAGGAATCCACGCACGCACACAAAGACGTGTGCATTACTAAAATGTCACGCTGACACGCAAGAACGTGTGCGTGACTAAAAATTCACGCACGCACGTAAGAACGTGTGCGTGACTAAAAATTCACGCACTCATGTAAGAACGTGAGCGTGACTCAAAATTCACGCAAACACGTAAAGACGTGTGCGTGACTGAAAATTCACGCAGACACGTAAAGACGTGTGCGTGACTGAACCTTCGTTCCAAGCCAAAAATGAAGTTCCTATGGTTCAGAACCCATGGACAACCGAGAATACAACAACTTAGATCTAGAAGAAACAAGCCAAAGAAATCAAAAATGCTAAGTACTAAACTCTCTCAGGATCATGAGAGGAAGACAAATGAACCATAAAATTGGTCTCCAAGTGGGAAGCAAGAAGCAAGATGTACTTGCCTGCTGTTGGTTGGTGGAAGAGAGTTGAAGAAGTAATGGAGAAGGAGAGTTATGAGGAGAGAGAAGGAGATGGGCGCTTTAAATAGGAAGGGTGGTGGTAGTTGGGGGTTTGTGGGGTTCGGTTCATGTGAACCACCATGAACCCGAGAAAACCAACCTAGGCCGAACCACATAAGACTAAAGCAGAGAATAAAATACAGAAATAAAATGCAGGAATAAAATGTAGATAATTAATTAACATAAAATTAAAGGAATTTAAATACAGGATAATATATGATAAATACTAAATAAATATATATGAGTTGTACATGTATAAAAATACGTATTCCGGGAACGGGGAGTGACATCTCTACCCACCTTAGAAAAATTCCATCCTCGGAATTTCAAATCCAAGCAGGTAGAAATATCGGAGCTAAACTAATACAAGCAATTCTAGTGAGCAAGCAATCATTTTTACCATATCAAAAGCAAGTACTATATATGTAAATTCATCAATCTACCATATCAAGTAGCTCTACCCATAAGGTGATAAGCATGAAAAATCAGGACAATCAAGGTATACAGAAAGAGATATACCTTGTGAGTCAAATAGGTGTGGATACCGTGATCGGATATCATCCTTACGTTCCCACGTTGACTCTCCCAAGGAGTGATGACCCCAAGCAACACGGACAAGACTAATTGTTCGGTTCTTAAGTATCTTCTCTCTTCGGTCCAAAATGGACACAGGCTATTCCTCGTAAGACAGGTTGGTACCAACAACCAGCTCAGAATGATCGAGGATATAGCTTGGGTCCGATACATACCTACGTAATTGAGATACATGAAACACGTCATGCACCTCTCGTAACGAAGGTGGGAGGGATAAACGATAAGCAACATCGCATACCCGATCAAGGATAACAAATGGGCCCACGTACCGCGGACTCAATTTTCTGCGAACGCCAAATCTAATGACCCTACGAGTAGGTGAGATCCGCAAGAATACGTGGTCCCCAACAGAGAACTCTAACGGCCTACGATGCTGGTCCGCCCAATGACGATGCCGGTCCTGTGCAACTCGAAATCGCTCTCTAATTCCCTTAACCACTTCAACCGTCTGAACAATCATTTCCGGGCCTAACATCTTCCTCTCCCCGATATCATCCTATGCAAGTGGCGACCTGCACTTCTTACCATATAGTGCTTCGAATGGCGCCATCTGGATACTGGCTTGATAACTATTGTTGTATGAGAACTCGACCAAGTACAGGTGACTCTCCCAAGACCCTCCAAAATCTAGAGTACAAGCTCGTAACATGTCTTCTAAAGTCTGAATCGTTCTTTCTGATTGCCCATCCGTCTGCGGATGGTAAGCCGTGCTAAATCTTAACTTGGTACCCAGACTATGATGTAAGCTCTTCCAAAAATGTGATGTAAAACGGGTATCTCGATCCGACACAATACTGACAGGGACTCCATGTTGCCTGACTATCTGTTGCATATACAACTCTGCCAACTTTTCTGTAGATTGCCCTACTCTGAAAGGAAAAAAGTGTGCTACCTTCGTAAGTCGGTCCACTATTACCCAAATAGCGTCCTTACCACTTGGTGATCTTGGTAAACCGGTCACAAAGTCCATTATAATATGCTCCCATTTCTATTCCAGAATAGGAAGCGGTTGCAATAACCCAGCTGGCCTCTGCTGTTCTGCCTTCACTTGCTGACATACCAAGCAACGGAAAACAAATCTAGCTATCTCCCTCTTCATCCCGTTCTACCAGAAATGCTGCTTGATATCTTGGTACATCTTGGTCCTTCCAGGATGAATAGAATACTGAGAACTGTGAGCTTCTGCCATAACCTCCTGTCTGATATCTCCACTAGGCACACATAGACGTGATCCAAACCTAAGTGTACCATCTTCATGAATTCTTATCTCCTTCCTGAGTCCTGACTCACATTCTGTCCTAAGCCTCTGAATCCTTGGGTCCTGAGCCTGAGCTGCCTTGATCCTGCCTACCAAGTCGGATTGAACTTACAGACTTGTTAGAACTCCTACATCTCTAGGAAGTATAACTTCGATGCCCATCTCCTGAAGGTCTTCTAAGATATGCCTCTGTGTTGTCAACATAAATGTGCCGCCTCTCCTGCTAAGAGCGTCTGCTACTACATTAGCCTTGCCTGGGTGATACTGAAGCTCGGTCATAATCCTTAATCAACTCCAACCATCTTCTCTGCCTCATGTTTAGTTCCTTCTGAGTAAAGATATACTTTAGACTTTTATGGTCTGTGTACATGTCCACTCGGTCACCATATAAGTAATGCCTCCATAGCTTCAGAGCAAACACTACTGTCGCTAACTCCAAATCATGAGTTGGGTAATTCTTCTCGTGGTCCCGAAGCTGCCTAGATGCATATGCTATCACCTTCACATGTTACATAAGGACACATCCAAGTCCTTTACCTGACGCATCACAATATACTGTAAAACCTTTGGGTCCAACTGGCAATGTAAGAATAGGTGCTGATATCAACTTCTGCTTCAAAGTCTCAAATGATGCCTGACATTCTGCCGACCAAACGAATGGTACATCCTTCCGGGTCAAGCGGGTTATGGGTGCTGGAAGCCTTGTTAAGTCTGACACAAACCTTCTGTAATATCCTGCCAATCCCAAGAAACTCCGCACATCTGCTACGGTCTTGGGTACTGGCTAACTTTCTACTGCTTCTATCTTCTTGGAATCTACTGCTACTCCAGCTCCTGATATGATGTGACCCAAAAATAAAATATAATCCGACCAAAACTCACACTTGCTGAGCTTGGCATACAACTGGTTCTCTCTCAGAACCTGTAACACTCTCCTGAGGTGGTCTTCATGCTCCTCTTCACTAGCAGAGTATACGAGAATGTCGTCAAGAAATACAACGACAAACTGGTCTAAGTATGGCATAAAGATGCGATTCATCAAATCCATGAATATTGCTGGAGCATTGGTCAAACCAAACGGCATTACTAATAATTCATAATGCCCATACTTCGACCTGAATGCTGTCTTGGAAATATTCTCCTTCCGAACCCTCACCTGATGGTACCCTGAACGAAGATCTATCTTGGAGAAAACTCTAGCTTTGCTCAACTGATCAAATAAGTCGTCGATCCTGGGTAATGGGTACTTGTTCTTCAATGTTGCCGCGTTAAGCTTTCTGTAGTCAATGCACAATCTGGATGACCCATCCTTCTTTTCCACAAGTACCACTGGTGCTGCCCAGGGTGACACGCTAGCTTGGATGAACTTCTTTTCCTTTAGTTCCTCTATATGCTAGTATACCTTGGCCTGCTCTGAATCCGCCATTCTGTAAACTCGATCTGATATCGGTTTAGTTTCTGGTGCCAATTCTATACTGAACTCAATATCCCTGACCGGTGGTAGACCTGGAAGTTCTTCAGAAAATACGTCTAGAAACTCTTCAACTACCTTCGGAATCTGAACTTCTTCCATTGCCGTTATTACTCCCTGCTCTTGTTGAGTTGCCCCTGATCCGACTAAGGTGAATCTCTTCATGCCTGGAATATCAAAAGATACACTCCCTCTACGACAATCTATTGTCGCATGACTGTCTTTCAGCCAGTCCATGCCTAAGATAACGTCGAAATTTCTAACAAGAAATTCTATCAACCGGACGGGTAAGGAATGCCCGCAAACTACAACGCTACATGCTAAAATAACTCTACTAACTCCTACGAGCCAATTACCAGTGAGTATATTCAACCTCCCTGGCAATGCCTCGAACTCCATTCCTAGTCGTGCCGCAAATTGTGCAGATATAAATGAATGGGATGCTCCCGAATCAAACAATGCTACTGCGGGATATGAGGCGACGAGAATGTTACCTGCCACAACATCTTCCGATGCCAATGCCTCCTCCAAGGACAGAGTGAATGCTTGTCCTCGACCTCCTTGCTGGTTTCCATGCTGCGGCCTAGCCTGATGCTGTTGTTGGCCCCTTCCTTGATGATGCTGGGGTGGTCTATGCTGGTGTTGCTGCATCGACGGCCCCTGCTGCCGAAACATCTGAGCCTGCGGCATTAACGGACGCTGTGCCAACGGCCTTACTGCCACCGCTGGTCCTCGATACTGGCCTGCCCCTGGTGCTGGCAGAGCAGGAAACTGTTGCCCTGGTCCTCCTGACCTCGAATTCATGGGACATGTGGTAACCCGATGGTCTAGATTTCTACATATCAGACACAGTCCATTCAATATCCGACACACATCTCTAGTGTGCCCCATCTTCCCACAATAAGTGCAGCCCGCCGGGGGTTGCTGGTTCTTTCTCTGTTGCTGTTGCTGCTGCCTGGGTTGTGGTGCTGGTCCTCGTATCGCAACATCGTAGATACGAATGCCAGTGGATGGTGCTGTTGTTCGGGGCACTGCTCCCCTCCTCCTTCAATCTGACTGTGGGATCTTTTCTGTCCCCAGTCCTTGCCGCAAGCCTCTGAATGGTGATCTCATGCCTTCGAGTTGCCGTCAATACTTCGTCAAAAGTTTGGTAATTGTGCCCCTCTATCAATTGCAAGAGTTCAAGATGAAACCCTTGCTGAAAACTCATGGCCCTCTGGCTCTTTGTTGCTACCATCTCTGGGGCGAATCTACTCAATCTGCAGAACTCCGCTGCATAAGCATCTACACTCTTGCCGGCCTGCCTGAGGTTGATAAACTTCTGTTGTAGCTCAAACCGTGCCACAACTCTAGAGTACTTGGTCTTGAATCTTGCAGTAAAATCGTCCCAAGCCACAGGACGTCTGATGCCCACTTCCTCTGATTTCTACCAATCACGTGCGAGATCCTGAAGTAACAACTTCACTAGATCCACACGTTCTTCTGCCGGTACCTTAGCTGCTGTCAGAATAGCCTCAATATCCTTAAGCCAAGCATCTGCTGAGATGGCATCCTCCGTGCCCTCGAAACGGTGGGGGTTGTACTTATAAAACCTGGCTGATGCTCCTGAATCAGTCCTTACCCCTCTTTCTAAAGCCGTCTACAACCCTTGGTTAAGCAACACATTCTGCTCTTGTAGCTGAGTGTGCATGCGCTGCTGGGCCAACATCTGATGTTGCTGAGTAGCCATCATTCCTCTCATGATCTCCAGAAGGACTGGTGTGTCCACTTGGGTAGGTGGAACTGTTGGTGGTGGTGGAACATCCGGATACTGTGATCTAGCTGCTGCTTCTACTATCACTTCTTCTTGGATATCCTCCTGAGGTGAGACTGGCCCTTGTTGCTGACCAACCTGGTCATATTGCCCATGTTGCCCTTGTTGTTGCTGCCCAGCTCTGACCGATACGGTCGAAGTGCCCCTAAGAAAAGGGACAAGAGAACAATCAAACAACCGAACATGAAGGATCAATAAAGTCAAAGGATACCGGAATGTCAAGCAAGGGTTGAGAATAACGAATCATGAGATCAAGGGGGAACACGTATGATTGAGACATCCTACAAATCAAAACACCCTAGGAGTCTGAAATCAGACCTGCATGGGCCACCACTAAAACCTTGTCACGCCCCAGAACCAGAATACTGGAGAGCGGAGGAATGACTCAGCAAGCTACGTATTACGGGTAGATGAATACCGTATAATACGATCAATGCTATCTAACCAGACGAGGGGGTGCATACTACATGAAAGTCTTACTATGGTCACTTCACATCTATTGTCTCAATCATTCAAACAAAAAGCAAAAATAGAGAACATATAAGATAAAGCAGTAAGGCGTCCCAAACGCTTAGTCAAAATGTTCTTGAGATCTGGCTTTACAAAACATAGCTAGATGGTATAGTAACATATACACAATTGTTATCAGCTGCAGTCTGACTTAGTTACAATTATGTAAAGGTAAGTACAAGACAATCCGACTAACATGTTGGTGCCAAACGGCTAAGTATGAAGTAAATAAAAAAAACGAGCGATGAAGTAAAGAACCCACTCGAGTCCTCCTGCGATCATTCCCAAGGCATGAAAGTCAATTAGTATTAAATGGGGTCGAGTCTATAACTCTCAAGGTTAAGTTCCAGTCTTACTGGGTATCCATAAACCAATCAAGACACAGGGCACATTCTACACAACCATATGTATTAAAAAATATTAACATGCTAAGATTATCGAGTTCATAAAAAAGGGCATAAGGATATAATAGAAGAATTATCATGCCACCATTAAATGAATAAATTATAGAACAAATAGAACACTTAGGTCAGAAAGTCATGCCAACAAGTCTAGGCTAAGGCCAACAAGTCACGCCAAGTCTAGTAGGTAGGAGTGAGCGTATAAACAGCGTGAGTGTGAAAAGTGGTTCACGTTGGCACGCACAGCGTAATTGTGAAGGATAATTCACGCACTCATAACGTGAGCGTGAAAAGTAATTCACGCACGCACAGCGTGAGCGTGAAAAGTGAGCATGGAAAATGATAAGGAATCCACGCACGCACGCAAAGACGTATGCGTAACTAAAATATCACGCTGACACGCAAGAACGTGTGTGTGACTAAAAATTCACGCACTCATATAAGAACGTGAGCGTGACTCAAAATTCACGCAGACACGTAAAGACGTGTGCGTGACTGAAAATTCATGCAGACATGTAAAGACGTGTGCGTGACTGAACCTTCGTTCCAAGCCAGAAATGAAGTTCCCATGGTTCAGAACCCATGGACAACCGAGAATACAACAACTTAGATCTAGAAGAAACAAGCCAAAGAAATCAAAAATGCTAAGTACTAAACTCTCTCAGGATCATGAGAGGAAGACAAATGAACCATAAAAATGGTTCTCCAAGTGGGAAGCAAGAAGCAAGATGTACTTGCCTGCTGTTGGTTGGTAGAAGAGAGTGGTGAGGAAGAAGAAGTAATGGAGAAGGAGAGTTATGAGGAGAGAGAAGGAGATGGGGGCTTTAAATAGGAAGGGTGGTGGTAGGTGGGGGTTTGTGGGGTTCGGTTCATGTGAACCACCATGAACCCGAGAAGAACCCTCCATGAACCCGAGAAAACCAACCTAGGCCGAACCACATAAGACTAAAGCAGAGAATAAAATACAGAAATAAAATGCAGGAATAATATGTAGATAATTAATTAACATGAAATTAAAGGAATTTAAATACAGGATAATACATGATAAATACTAAATAAATATATATGAGTTGTACATGTATAAAAATACGCATTCCGGGAACGGGGAGTGACAAGGTTTTTCGTATTTCCTGTTTATTTTCAAAAATATGTAATTGATGTCTAACCTCTGTTGTATAGTCATTTTCTTTATTTGAAATTGCATTCAGTGAATTGTGCTCGTTCCATTCCTGACTGGAAATCAACATTTTTCCGGTTAGCCGTGGATTCACTTTGCTTGGGTAGTGACGGAAATACTTGCAAACAAAAGCCTAGAGACTAGCTAGATAGTTGAGTTGTAGTCATTCATTTATTTGTACAAGTTTATATTTTTCTACAATTGTAAAACTTGTGATCATTGTAAGTTAAATTAATTATGTGAATGAGCATTATTTGTGATTCTGGATCTTCATGGCCGTGACAGCGTACTACCGCCGACACTGCGGCGTAGGCTGGCTTGGACACGTCTCGTATCCGTTTGAAAAAAAAAAACAGTTGCGGGTCATGACAACTGTGCAGAGAAGAAGTTCAACCACCTGTGGTGGCACTATCGGCAAGATCGACTTCCCCGATCAACATCCGTTTTTGTCATCAAAACTCGACGATGTCCGTAATATCCAAACAAGGTGAGTGTCTAAATTTCCTAAATCTCGATCGAATTTTGAATTCTCTAACCTCTGTTGTCTCTGGTGATGCCTTAATCAAATCCGTTGATCAATTGGTATAATCTAATTCATTCAAACCATTCCCAAAGTTTATCAGAGATCTATTGCCTCAATCACAACGTGCATTGCACAATTCGCATTTCTCAAGCTTGCCACGCTCGACATTTCTAGCGAATATACCAAGCATTACCCTTCGATCATACCTGAATTCACTTATCAACTTTTCTCACAAGACCTAATTCTATCATCAACAAAATATTCAAACTCGACTACATTCGAATTCCAATCACACCTATACATCCATGCTCAATTCAAAAAGAATTCCACCATCCCAAAAATTTTTATCACATTAATCCACTTTCCATTTCCGAAGAATTACTCCATCCAAGGAATACTCAACCAGTTTTGAACCATTTACCACGCACACATAAATCGTGCTCTTCCCAAACATGATATCCATATCTGCTAACATCTTCCAATTTTGACCCAATATAAACTCCTTCATTCAAATCTCATAGGCCAATCTTCATACGTTGCTAGCTCACACCCATACCAAAACATGCAACATTTCATTCCTCACCTTTTGTTTCAAACTTTCAAATCTCGAACCCAAAACCCAATCTATTCCATTAGCCAAAACTAATTCCACGGATCATATTATTATCCAACATTCTTCCAATTGCACAATCTGAATCAAAATCCAACTATCAAGAAAATCTTATCACCGCCTCAGCTTGCGTATCATCAACTAATACAATCATACAAGAATCTATCCGAATAATTCCATACACAATCTCGTCCTTCCAACCGAAGCAATCCATCTGACATTCCAAAAATCACATCTCTGACTTATCTTCCAATCTCGCCACTCCAATTCTTACTACTGCACTCCACTCAAGCAACTATCCTCAAGGTCATTCTACTAATTTCTAGCACTCAACATTGGGACGTTTGTCTAACCACTAGGCTATCAACTCACAAACTGCATTCAAACATCGAGATATCTCATCTCCAACATGCAACCAGAACCCACTGCACACCTTCTCATTCTAAGGTCAAACCTTATTTGATGATCTAATAAAATTCTACCCGAACTTAGGGCAAGCATTTCTAACTCAATTTGTCTAGAGCATCAGTTCAGACCAACTCGCTAACAACAACATCCTCAAAATTCGAAGGTCGAAGTCTATCTCAAAGAAGTCTTCATCTAGGTCAATCTATCTAACAATCATCCTCGACTATATCATCGATCATCAATCTGAACAAGTCTCATAGTCCAAGACATCGAATTCATACAGTATATTCTACCATTCCAATTCGTACATCTCACACTAGAATCATAATTCAAAATTGGAAATCACAAGTCATAATCCCAATTACCGATTCACCCATCTTAACTTATTTTCAATTTCAGTTTTCATCCAACTCGTACTCGATCTCCACGTATCAGTTTCACTTGTATCATCAGAGTGAACTTAAATGATCATCACATCTAGACATTCCTCACAGTTCCCAATCTTCCAAAAATATAATCTCGTTTAAATTGAATTATAGTCGACCCAAAATTCTCATAATCCACCAAGTTCATCACTCTAAATCTATTACATCCAAAAAAATTAAACATTTTCCCAACCAAGTCAACTAATATTTATCCCATTCCATACTCATGATCATCCATTCCTGTTATAAGGACTTTACTATCATTTGATCAATCAACAGTCCATATGATAGAATCCATCTAGACAAAAATATTCAACATAATTATCATTCATCCAAATTAGAGTATCCTCGAGTTATCGCCTATCGATCTTTGATACACATGATATACATAACTAGAAAATTTTCCTTTCACAAAAACTCAAATCTGATTCCAATGCTATCATCCGAACTAAATATAAAATCAATTCCTCCACACTCAAGATTAAATCAACTATAGTTTTCTTTTGCCATCGAGCAATATAAATTCTAATTCCTTAAAGCCATTCTTGTATCTTGATCCAAACAAACTTTTTGATTGCACTACCTAGTATTGGTACTTAACTCGCAATTCAATCTGGTCGATTCAAACCATAGTTCACTACATGATCCATAAATATTCTCAGCCAAGCCATCTATTTCATAATCTCAAATCTCAATCCAATACAAACTAACTCAACCAACATCATTCTTGATTACCTGAATCAAATCCAACAAGAACATTCATAATTGCCTCATCGGGGCACAACACTAAACTGAGACCATGTATTACCCATTCATCACCGATAAATTCCAATACCAACATCAACAATATCCAATATATATATACACCATTTAGGGAAACAAACTTAACTGCTCTACCCACTAAGCCAACATCCATTCAGGACAATCCATACCACGGTGATTGCAAAGACCACAAACATACTCATCCAATTCTAATGCCACTCTATGAAATCACTAGCAAATCAAAGCATAACTATGCCACTCCAGGCACACCAAAAGTTAAACCATAACCACGTCACTCTGGGCACACATCTATTGATACTCACAACAATAATGCTCGCAGCTGACTGCAGCATCCATACCAATAAATTATTACTCATCAAACCTGCAACATTTTCTAACATTTTGCCTTGAAACTACTCAAACCAAACACTGCTCAAACGAGGCCATAGCTACACAATGAAACACCCACATCGAAAATTATAACATATATAGACTTATTGAAGGAACAATCATGGAGCGTCAAGAGAGCCAAGAATTCAAGCATGGAAGCAACTCAGATTCAAAGAGAATCATTTGAGGTCCAAAGAAAGAACAAATCTAATATGATTATGTCACGTCCCGATCCCGTATGACCGAAAGTTGCCACTGGGTGTGATGTCGTACAAGCATAGATTTAATCTTGTATAAGGAAGAACAAAACATAGTCGATAGAACATCTTGTTGAAGTGGGTGGGGTTCCCAACCTATGTGGAGAACACCCCGGAGTGCAACAAGCGCCGTCTATGTGTCAGAGAAGCTCGAGGAGGTGACGAGGCCAATCGAAGATGGAGAAGAAGCTCGGGAGCCACCATACAACATTATGGAACAGGGGAGGCCGAACTCGGGCCGAGTTCGGTCCCATGGTGTCCAGAATAGTTCTGGCTCGACCACACAGAGTTCTGGCCGAACTCTGTGTCGTCGGACTGAAGTAAATTTTAGGGTACTTTTTGCACCATTGGATCGTATCCTATGGTCCAGATTTTGCTACGGGATTAGGGGATTTGTATATGGTTTTTTCTAACCCTAATCAAGAAAATATGTGATCAAAAGAGAGAAAAGAGGGGGCAAGAGTGCCATTACAACTTTGGGAGAGAAGAAGAAGGATTGAAGGTCTGTTTTGAAGGAGGATCGTGTTCGGGTAATCTCTACTCGTCGTTATTGTTCTTCGTAGCCTTGTAATCAATATTTCTTGCTTTCAAGTGTTGTGGGGATCCGTCTTGGATCGGGAGAAGTTTGTAGAGGATGTACTCCTTTATTTCATTAGTGAAGGCTTCTCAAGGGTTGGACTCCGATCGTCCCGTAGTTTTTTTTCGCAAGAGTTTTCCACGTCAAAAATGCTCTATGTCTGCGTGGATTGTTTGTGTGTAGTTGGTGTTTTAGTTCATGC
Organism: Iris pallida; assembly: GCA_029216955.1. Taxonomy (NCBI): domain Eukaryota; kingdom Viridiplantae; phylum Streptophyta; class Magnoliopsida; order Asparagales; family Iridaceae; genus Iris; species Iris pallida. The sequence goes on from JANAVB010031619.1 coordinate 11,049,679, forward strand.
GTTGTATTGCTTGGTTCTCTCGCAGGTACTCTCTAGTTCGGGAAAAGGTTTCTGTATTTCTTTCCCAACACATCTCAAATATAAGTCAATGTAGCAGAATTTAAATAAAAGTTTCAATATACACAAGATACAATAAAACATGTTTCTTTTTATTGGTAATAATGTAGTAGAATATAACGACACTAGGCCAAGAAAAATAATTCGATAACAAGCACTCTCTCTCGATACAAGAAAGCATGCCACAAGGCTAACAACTCATGAACTATATAATACAACACTATTCCATACACCACGTCCTTTATAAGCCGAGTAGTAATCCCGCCAAACATCATTAACCCAGACCGATGCTCTAACGCATCAACACGTCCAAGTAGCCTCGTACCTAGAGAGTTGGATGTCAGTACATTATCGTGTACTGGTGAGTGGCCTCTCGCAGACTCAGCCAAAAAACAACACAGTGAAATAAGTGAGTGCACATAGATATGTGATCTTTCTAATCTTGTCTTAGGATTAGTTTTCATGGAATAATATACTGTGTCTTATAAACATACCCGTGTCACACATATAACAGTTAATCTCAACCAATACTTACCATCATCCTTCCCTGTCAGTTTAACATATATTACTCAATACTTATTATCATTCCCTGTCATGTTAAAGATGACACTTATAAAGTTAAAAATCTCAGGATCTGTCCCTGCACTAGACATTGTTAGCGTTAATAAAAATACATGTACATAAGTGTGTGTGTGTGTTCGTCCTCGCGACTAAATAGCTAAGCCTACAAGAAGATGACATTAGCATACAGCCTAACTATATGGGGTAATTGACATAATAACCATATTGGATGATTCATCTCGATATAATGGTGATTCTTTGCGTATTGGTAGCTAACCTAACCGAAGGTCCCATGATACCCCCGTATTTTGACGCGCCCTCCCAGTCGGGTAGCAAGTCCTACTGTAGGTCCCGCAATACTATGTGCCAAAGCACGTCTACATAATTTCTCATAGGCCAAACGGTTCCGGGGGTCCCCGGAAGCCGTCCGAGGAAAAACATTATCTTGTGGATAAATTGTCCATGCCCTTGCAATATGCGTGAACATTTAAGCAACTATAAAGCATATGAATGATCTAAAGTTTGAATACTAAAATCACACATCACACTACTCAAAACCTCTGATCATACTTATGATACTACTCCTATTCTATGTTCCGATTAGCGACCCGTAGGTCCCAATATATCGTGGCACCATGTCCAACCGTGGTACCATACCACATTTACCTCCTTCTTATCATGGCACCATGCCCGACTCATTCATACATGTCGATCCTCATTATATTTACAATGGCGTTGAGCAAGCATACTTACGATATCGTGGCACCGCACACCACATACTTAACGTTGCCTTCTATGTATAGACAATATAACACACATAGATACATAAAGAACTATAATGCACATTCAGCATACACAATATTCCAATTTCCATTTCCATCTGATATGTATCTAGCAACACTACAGTTAGTCTCTTTTGTCTTGGTCCTTTTATTAGCATGACCCAAAACTCATAGCATAGAAGAACGAAACATGCACATCAATTCTTTAGAGTGAAGGTAAAAGGATCAAAGGATCATCAAAAACTACACTATGAAGAAACCCATATGTCTCAACCGAGCAGATACTGAACCATGATAGATTATCTGATGTGATGCACAAACTTATCAATCAATATACTCATACATGCTAGCCAAGCTCCATAATCCATTCTAATCCGACCTAGTTAAGGAAGCATGTATCACCGTTCAAATCCTATGATACCTCGTACAACACAAATCCAAATCAGCATACACAACTCAGACGACAAACACAAATCAAAGAAGCCTATACAATACCTTTGCGTCGAGTGAGAAACAACACTGAACACATATATCAATAGCCGATTTCTCTATATGAATCCAGGTCCAACCAAACCTTTGAGTCAATAAACCATCATAATGCGCACGTAAAGTAGGGAATTACACGAACTGCCTCATATATCCACACACTTGTATATGCTCGAACTTTCAGTCCTCCTAGGTTTTATCACTGGACTTCTCGGAAGCAAATACCGGAAGGTGCATCTTCTTAATGAACATCAAATTCCTCATCTTGCTCCGCCAATAGCAGTAATTAAAACTGTTTAGGTTTATCATGCACACCACTTCCCGTCTAACTCTTCTCCTTGGTTTGACTGCTGTTGTATATTTAGTATAGGAATATGTTATATTTAGTATGGAAATATGTTATGTTTAGTATAAAAATATCCTGAGGACTATATGGGATGCTAGAATATGCCACAGGTTATTCCATTAAATATTCTATGATGTAAAGGCTATATAAAGCCTATGAGACTATCAATAAAATCATCTCATCAATCAATTTTAACATGGTATCAGAGCCACCTATCCACAAACCCTAGCTGCCACCAAATCCTAACTTTTTCCCTCCTTCTACTCTCTCTCTGCCACCAAAACCCTAACCCGAAGTAGCCCTCCCTTTCACCCGCGGTCGCAGCAGCCCCCCTTTCCGCGTGGCTGCTGCTGCGACTGCTGCTGCAGCGACTGTTGCTGCTACTGCTGCGGCTTCCGCTGCTGCTACGGTGGCACGAGTGTCGACCGCTCCCCCACGTGCACGCTATCCTACCCCCTTGCCGCACACAACGACGCCTTTGTTGTCATTGTTCGGACCATTCCGAAAGAGGACACCGATGCCTAGATCTGATGAAAACAGACATGTTCGGATCTAGGAACGGACGACGAGGACGAGCGTGAGTCGTGGAGCGGGCGTGACGTGATCAGAGAGGAGGGGCATCGATGGAGAAGATTATCAAGAAGCTAGATTCTGCAGAGGTCGCGACGTTGATGAAGTTGATGAAGATGTCGGCTGGTGAGAGCATGACACGAACGTTATTGAAGTTGGAGCTTTCCTCCATCGATCTGAAGTTGGATGGACCAGCCACTTATTTGAGTTGGTCACGGCGGGTGAGAAGAACCCTCGCAGAAAAGAACCTGGAGGGGTTCCTGACGGGCGAGAAGATAGAGCCGGACGAGAGCTCGACAGGATATGACGAGTGGAAGTCCACTCATATGTTAATCTACATCTGGCTTCTTAACTCCTTAGTCCAGTCTATTGGCGCTACCGTAGATGGCATTGAAATGGCGAAGGATGTATAGGAGAAGTTGAGGAGGACCTATGATGGTGTGGGAAACAACTTACAGATCTTCCAGATAAAGGGGAAGATCGACGACACCATACATGGAAAAAAGACGATGCATGAGTATGCTACGGAGTTGGAACGTCTGTGGTTGGATTATAATCACTCCTCAAAATGGGCGAACTACGGGAACCCAAAGTGTAAGGAGAGACATGTGTGTCTACAGGTGAAGACGATAAAATTTCTCAAAGGACTGACTGCAGAATTCGTACAGAGGATGGCCTTACTTCTCGTCCAACCAGAGATCCCTAGTCTTGAAGAGGCTATCTCGGCCATAATCCAGGAGGAGACAAGCATCAGGCTGCAGGCGGAGACAGGCGGTCCCTCAGAAGCAAAATCAGCATTAGCAGTTACCAGCTCGGGCGACACAGGGTCCAAGGAAGAACCTGGCCGCACAATCGGCAGTGTTACAACTGCGAGGAGATGAGCCATCATCGATATGCTTGTACCAAACTACCTAGGGAGGGAGACTCAGGTGGTGGACGTGGAAAGTTTGATGGACGAGGATATATTGGAGGATGTGGTCGTGGTCGAGGGGGTCGACGAGGCGGCCGAGGAGATTATCGGACAAATCTACTGGTACCAGAAAGGAATAGAGGAACTTTTGGCACTTTTACTGAGTAGGATCAGGCACTACTGTACCTGCTGGAGAGGAAGCAGAGAGCGTCAACCGAGGGAGACTGGAGGAGTGGAACAGATGAGGCATCCACCTTATTCTTTGTTGTGGGCAACGCCGCTATGTATGCCCAAATATCAGAAGGTACTGACGAGTCACCTGCTCTTGCATCTATGTCTTCCCTTAAAACGTCACACTGGATTATCGACTCGGGAGCACCTCGACATGTGATGGAAAATGCTAGTGAGTTTTCTTCTTACACTCACCTAGCATCAGCAGACAGCAGATGGTACTTTCCAGCCAGTGGTCGGTAAGGGTACTGTTAATTATACAGGTTTAATAAGATTATCCAATATTTTACATGTTTCATCCTTTCCAGTCATTCTCTTGTCTATTAGTTCTATAATTCTCCAACTTAAATGCATTGTTTCTTTTGTTATTCCTAAGGTGATCTTCCAGGAGAAAGGGACGTGACAAAGACTTGGGACTGACACTTGGCATGAGGGATTATGGTACCTAGATCGAGAAGGACTGGACTCAGCACTGGTATCTATGGCAGAGAAGGCTGGAACGGAAGGACTGCAATAGAGGACTGAGGGGACTTTGATACTTCATCATAGGAGGATGGGACATTCTTCTTTTGATTCTTTAAGTAAGTTATATCCAGAGATTTATGCAAAAACAGATAAAATAAAATTAGTATGTGATGCATGAGAGTTAGAAAAACTTACTAGAAGCTCATATGTTGGTACGGGTCATAAGAGCTCTATTGCTTTTAAGGTAGTACATTCCGATGTTTGGGGTCCATGCACTATTAACACTATGAATGGGTATAAGTATTTTGTTTCCTTATTGATTGTGCCTCTCTTATCACCTGGCTGTTTTTGATGAAAATAAGAGTGATGTACCTACTTGTTTTCGAAATTTTTATAAGCATGTCCAGACTCAATAAAATGCAGTTGTGAAGATATTGAGGTCTGAAAATGGAACGTATACCAACAGGACACTTGCAGAATACTTGTCAGTACACGGGATCCAGCATCAGACTTCCTGTGCATACACACTAGCACAAAATGGAGTAGCAGAAAGGAAGAACCGACACCTTCTGGAGGCCGCAAGAAGTATGATGATCGACATGAATATCCCATAAAGTTTGTGGGGGCATGCATTATTAACAGCAGTTCAACTCATCAACATGATGCCTTAGAAAGTCCAGGGATGGAAGTCTCCATGTGAAGTATTACAATGCAATAATAGGGGGATACGTCCACTGAAGGTGTTCGGGTGTGTGTGTTTTGTGAAGGACAACAGGCCATCAGTTGGAAAACTTGTCCCCAAAGCGGTCAAGTGCATCTTCGTGGGCTACTTAGCAACTCAGAAGGGGTATGTATGTTGGAGTCCAGTAGACAGAAAGAATTTTGTCAGTATGGATGTCCACTTCCGGGAGCATGAGTCATACTACTGCAAGGAGAGAACTTCATACAACACGCCTAATACTACCAGTATAAGACGAGAGGGGGAGATGGAGAACCTGGTGGTGACTGGTTTGGAAGCTTGGCATGGAGGCACGGTTGAGGAAGAACATGAAGGTGAAGCAAAACAGGAGGAGGAGATGAGAAGTGTTAGGCCTACGGTTCAGGGAGAGTTACTTACCTACAGCAGGAGGGAGAAGCAAACTGCAGGACCAGTACCTACAGTGCCAGTGCCAAGTCTCTTGCCCGCGTTCGTCCTAACTCTTGAGACACCTACACCACCCTCACCTTCAGGTGATATCATTCCTCCTATTCCTCCCACACGACTATCTGTACGAAGGACCACTCGCAGCAATACGGAAAATTCTCCGGACAGATATGGTTGGGATCTTGTTCAATTTGTTTCTTATGACCATATCTCTTCTTCTCATGGAACATTTATAGCATCTTTGGATAGTATTACTGTACCTAACAATTGGTAGGTTGCCAAGAACGATTCAAAGTAAAAAGCGACAATGTATGAGGAGTTAGAAGCACTTGAGAAGAATCACACTTGGGAGCTGGTGAGACTACCGGAGGAAAAAAGAGCAATCGGATGCAAGTGGGTCTTTACCGTGAAGTAGAACCCAGATGGACAGGTTGAGCACTACAAAGCTTGACTAGTGGCAAAAGGATACAGTCAGACATACGTCATCGACTATGACGAGACCTTTGCACCAGTTACAAAGATGAGTACTATCAGGACCCTGATCTCTTTGACAGCGAATATTGGATGGAAGCTACACCAACTGGACGTGAAGAATGCATTTCTTCACAGAGATCTAGTGGAGGAGGTTTACATGGAGATACCACCAGGGTTTGGCACAAATCAGACATCAGGCAAGGTCTGCAGACTGAAGAAGTCCCTCTATGACTGAAGCAGTCTCCTCGAGCGTGGTTTGACAGATTCAGGAGAGCGATGATAGGGATGGAATATCAGCAGATCCATTTTGATCACACTGTATTCTTCGGAAGGAGTGGAGGCCACATCACCATACTTGCGGTGTATGTTGACGACATAATTATCACAGGAAATAATGAGCATGAAATCGCCTGACTCAAAGGGAAGCTTGGCAAGGAATTTGAGGTGAAGAACCTTGGTCTTCTTCGCTACTTCCTTGGGATTGAGATCACTCGAGATACAGAGCGGATTATTCCCTCTCAGAGAAATTATGCACTGGACCTTCTCACAGAGACAGGGATGTTAGGATGCAAACCTGCAGCGATGTCAATCGATCAGAGGTTCAAACTGAACGCTGAGGCTGGAGAACCAGTTGTCCGGGACAGATACCAGAGACTGGTGGACAAGCTGATTTATTTGAGCCACACACGTCCAGATATATGCTTTACAGTTAGTGTGGTGAGCCGCTACATGCATGACCCACAGAAGGATCGTATGGACGGAGTATACCAGATTCTGAGATACTTGAAGAGTGCCCCCGGGAAGGGACTGATGTTCAAGAAGAATAATCACATGGACATCGAGGGCTACTGCGATTCTGACTGGGCTAGTTGTTCTGATGATAGGAGGTCTACCTCGGGATACTGCATATTTTTAGGAGGCAACTTGGTCTATTGGAGGAGTAAGAAGCAGTCAGTGGTAGCCAGATCGACAACTGAAGCGGAGTACAGAGCTATGGCCTTGGGAGTTGCAGAGCTGCTTTGGTTGAAGAATATGCTGGTGGAGCTGAAGCTGGATCAAGGAGCCAAAATGAAGCTGTGGTGTGACAACCAATCAGCTATTAGTATTGCCAACAATCCAGTACAGCATGACAGGACCAAACACATCGAGATCGATAGGTTCTTCATCAAGGAGAAGTTGGTTAGTGGACTACTAGAGCTAGGCCACGTTCCAACCAAGCATCAGGTAGCAGACGGACTGACCAAGAGACTTAGCTCTGTGAGCATGATTAGAGGATGTGACAAGATGGGCTTGGTGAATATCTTTCGTCCATCTTGAGGGAGGGTGTTGGTATATTTAGTATAGAAATATGTTATATTTAGTATGAGAATATGTTATGTTTAGTATGAGAATATCCTGAGGACATATTTGGGATGCCAGAATATGCCACAGGATATTCCATTGGATATTCCATGATGTAAAGGTTATATAAATCCTATGAGACTATTAATGAAATCATCTCATCAATCAATTACAACAACTGCTAACTCTGACACCTGATACTTTGAATCATCCTAGTTCTTATACCACTATGTTGGGAACAAAAAAGGAAAATCGTTCCCCCAAGCTAAAAACTGCGAGAGAATCGAAGAAAACGCAGAAATTAAATCGCGAACATCACAGAAAAGCCAAAACGCAAACACAACAATTTTGACAAAAAACAATGGGACGAACGGAGTCCAACCCTGAAAAAGCATTCACTAATAAAATAGAAAATACACCCTCTACAAATCTCTCTATCGTAACTGGATCACCACAACTACTTGGACAATGTAATTGGATTACAATGACTGACGAACAATAAGAGACAACGATTGATTTACCCGAAACGATCTCTCCTTTGATCAAGCCGTCAATCCCCTCTTTCTCTTCTCCAAAAGTTGCACACTTTGATATCTCCTTGCCTTGAATTAGGGTTAGGAAAACCTAAAATATATACCCCTCAACCCATAATAAATTCGACTGTTCAAAATGATCCAACGGTGTATAAAAATACACAAAAATCGGCCTTAGCCCCGGCTAGCGGTATACCTACGATATACTGTTTCGGCGAGTAAAAAACTGCTGGAAAAACACACAAAAACGGTATAAATGGTGGTGTACTGGCGGTACGTTGGCGGTATACTGTTCTTGTGTTGTTTTTCTAGAAAGTGCTGAATTGTCTCCTTTTTCCGTCGCCTTTGACTCCCCGAGCTTCTCCATGTTGTTCTCCACATAGGTTGAGAACCTCACCCAACTCCAACACTCTGTTGCTTTAAGATTCTCCCAAACTTTTGTATTTCACTGCCAAAGTGATCCTCCGATGTGATCTAAATATTCTTGTCTTACTTCATACATTTACATCATTATATATGCATACAAAAGAAACATATAAGTACCAAGAACATTAATGATGTAAATATTCTTACTTAGTGCACCAACACCAAGAGAGCTGGTACGAGGACCGTAACAAATAAAACATGAGTGCTTTAAATAACAGATCTCTCATACCCTCATTGACCAAAAAAGCCCTCTTAATGAAAACTGGGAGGCAAAGTTACTAGCATCATTTCCCAACAGGTGAGATGAGAAACAAATATTATGGCAAAAAGGAAATTTTGTTACAGTACTGTTGAGGAAATAATCCCCATCTATTAGGCTTTAGGAAACACAGATGATTCAAGGGTGTATTACCTATGCCGTCAATCATGAAAATGACACTATAAATCTCCTTTGTTAGTATCTTACGATACACATCTTATTTAAGATACCGAATTCCTAATTGCTTGCACTTGTAAAATATGATTTTTCAACAGTAATAATCCACAATTTTTATATTAGATAACTGTGTTAGCTGTAGGTGGCAGGGAGTGGGGAAAGGAATGCAACTCTGCAAGACACCTCGTGTAGGCCAGGATCTGACTTGGACCTGTTGTAACAGGTAACTGAAGCCTGTATCCATAGGTTGGGTATGGTTCCAGAATGGGGACCAAAATGCCAGTCACCTATGTATCGACAAGTTTGCAACGGACCAAGGTACACCAAAATAGTCTAAAGTAGACCTTACTCAAATTAATTTTCAAACTACGAAACTAGAATACCAGAAAACAAATGATTTGACAAAAAATACATCTCACTATTTTGTTCAAACAAAATATCTTACATATGTTCGTCGTAGCTAAACAAATATCTTCAGTTATATAATCTTTAATAATTGGAGTTTAAACAATTTCCCAACTGTTAACCAAATTGACATGGTATGATTTCTTACTTTGAGGATATGATGTCTTACTAGTTACAAACTAGATAGTGTCTTTCCACCATTCACCTCTAATGTACTTAATCACACACATCCATTCTAGCTAGTCTTTCCATGGTATGGTTTCCTTCTAGTTACTCCAGTACTTAATCACACACATCCAGCTACCCAACCCCTACCAGAAAAAAGGAAATCTGTCCCCAATCATTGACCCTGCTCAAGAACAAGGAAATATCTTTCATACATCTAGTTATGCATATTATGTTATCTTCATGTTGTCCTTTCTTGATTGAAGGAACAATATCTTGTCTCTTGGAGAGGTCATTCTAAAAATTAGAAATAGAGGCTTTGTTGTTGTTTTTGTTCTTTATATATAACCAAAATTCCCTCACTTTATAGGACCTGCATTATCAGCTCACTGAAAGAGAAATATTTGTCCTTTGTAGAGGTGACTCCCAAGGCCCAACTAAATATTCATTTCCCACAATATCGTGCATACCGCTAGAGATCATAGAATTAGAAATTAGTGAAGGCCTATGTGAAGGAATGAAACAGGTTTTGTTGTCTTGAAATAAGAATTACAAGTTTGATGTCTAATAATGCGGGTAAAGACAAGATAATCTTAGTCCATCAAACTATGCTCAGTCCTGTGCTAGCTTGATGATTTTGCTATTAAAATAGTTTCCATTTCTATGATGCTAAGAAAAGTTTCCTACTTACAATGAAGTGATCTAGCCATTTGTTCCCATCCATTCGACACGCTTGTGTTCTGTACTGATCCTGTGATTTCATCAAGTTTCGTATGCCAGTATCCATTCTGACTGACTGTACTGAACTGAAATCCCACTGATCATATGGCACTACCAAGATCTAGTCCTATTCGTTACCCAACAATCAGCTACTATCATGGAAAAGTGATAATTGTTAAACATTATTCATGAACCTACCATTCTAGTTTATAGATTGCACAATTTATTACAATGTTTTTAATATAAAAGCGGTACAAAGTAAAAAAGTATAGTTCGCAATATTGGCCGATACCGATCCGATATGGCCGATACTGATACGGTTTGGCATGTCCCGATCCGATACCGACCGATACTTGATACAAACCGATACCCCCATTGGAGGGGTCTCTTTTCCGGTCAATTCGACAAACAAATTGAACGAAAAAGACATCAAGAGTGTAAAAGCATAGAAAGGTTATAAAAGCATGTAAAAGAAGAAAACTTATCTATCGTTTGTAAATCAGTTGGTAAGGGTAACTACTATTTCATTCAATTTCAAAACTACTAAGAAACAACACTGGAAGTATTAAAATTATGCCAAAATATTTTTTAAAAAAAAACCTAAAATGTTAATAATTTATTAATAATTATTTGCTTTCCAATACCAAAAAAATCTAGTACTCTGATCGGAAACCTCCGATACTGCCAATCTCGATACTCATAGGAATGGTCTGATACCGATACCGCTACTTCGAACCTTGTAAAAACATTTGATTACCGTCATATATGCTTATGGTTCTTTCAGTCGCAAGCAGATGAACATACCATTTTCATAAAGAAACAATGTCCACACTGGCGAATGCACATGTGTTACACTGGGGGGTGGGGCCCCAGTGAAATCTAAAAAAAAAATCGGCAGACATATTCACATTTGTGACCCACACTTCCGAAATCAAATTTGTGACCAGTTTTTAAATAATTGTCTTATATGTTTCATAGAAAAAAAGTTGTTTAGTACTATTAGAAATGATGTTGTAGTTAAACGTTTTCAACGTATGAAATCTCGTAGAAAACAATTATGAGATCACTGAGATGTAATGCCTTATTGTATGAAAACTCCTAGAGAATAATTTTTATCTTTTGTACTAAAAAAATAGCCTTTTGTTTGAGGTTGTTTGGAGTGATATGTATGTTCAAATTTCAATTCTGTACTTTATTTTTATATGTTCAATTTTTGGGGACGTTGTCTTCGAATTCCCTTATGATTGTGCCCCCAGTAAATTTTCATCCTGGATCCGCCACTGAATGTCCATAGTATATATTGCTGTAGCAAACACAAGACTTGCTAACTTACAAAGGTATTCTTGATCGAGGGTCAAAGCATAATTTTCAGCCTACGATGGTTCGAAAAATATGATTCACTGGCTTCAATCATTCCAAAGATATGAACCATGGGTTTCAGTAGTACTGCTTTTCAAGTACTACTCCAACAACAAAACCTTTTCAATTAGGCAATTTCTGTACATTACCACTATATACCATTTTAGTGCCTCATTTTCTTTTGAGTACAAGAAAATGAAGTCCTCGGATTATTTCAAATTGGTGCAGATTTCAATAGTGAGTTTGTACCTATTGTAGAACTGCATCAAGAATTTATGACAAGTATAACTTAGAGCTGTCAAATGATTATAAATTACTGAAAGCATTTCTGTATAGGTTTAATTAGAAAAGATCTCCATGAGGTATCCAGCAGTTAATACCAGAAAAACTCGGGCATGATACTAATTTGACGGCAGCAAGTCACGATTAATGTGGCCCAATTGACACCTCAAATGGAAGAATCATTCCTGATTCTTCTTGATGTCTTACATTCATTCTCGGCGTGTCCGATATGTGTCTGACACTGACACGGCCTACATTTTTTGAGTGTTTGTGCTTCCTAGGTGTTTAGTGAGAAGCTACTGTCTCACGTAACAGAGGAGAGCATGGTCTAAAGTTCAAAGTGTTGCAAATAACAACACGCACATTCCTGATTAGTTTATAGGGGAATTTGACAAATTTATACAACCAAAAAATAATTAAAAAGAAAATAGACAAATCCACACAAATCTTTTACATATGTAGAAAGTAAAACCAATCCAACCAAATTTTACATATGTAGAAAGTAAAACCAATCCAAATAAATCTTTTACATGAATGAAAACCAATCCAACCAACATTTGCAATTAAACAACAATCAAATCATAAATATAGAAAGTAAACATGAGATGTTTATTCATGCATGCATATATGCCCAGCTAGTTCACAAGGGACAAAAGAAGCAGTCGATCGATCGAAACATTGCAAGCATATAAATATGGGCCTGTCAAGAGAGTGCAGAGAAGAAATTAGAAGAATATATATGAGCACTTACATAATACATAAGGGAATTAGATGAGTGGAATTACCTGTTATTCCTTAATGAACCATCGTGGTGGTTGTACGTTGGCGTCCTCTGCTCGTCTTCTTCCTACTCCTTCCTCTGATGGGTGGTTCCCAAGTAGAAAATTTGGCCTGTGGTTTGAATCGAATTAAGAAATTGTCGTTGAAGGGAAGGTTGCCATACTCGTCACGATAATGGTCCCATGTCAGCTTGTTCCACCATTTCTGCTCTCCACTGACCTCTACCACCCGCGGAAGATCATTCGGCTGGTCGTCGTCTAGGAGGAGGAGGAGAGGAAGCCTGCGAAGCCTCCAGCAACCGCGGACATGGAGCATCTTCAGCGAGGGCAACTTAGCTTCCGGCAGGTCCTCACGAAAATGCAGGAGTTTTGGCAGCTCCAACAGGATTAAGGTGTGAAGCCTAGGGTATAGGACGGACTTAGAGTTGTTCTTGACGCCCTTGTAGGTGATCTCCCTAAGGCTGTCACAGAATTTGATGGTTAGCGTCTCTATGGAACGTAGCAGGCCGTCGTTGTTTGGGAAGAGCTTCTCTAGTCTTGGGCAATGCTCTATATGCACATGTTTTAGACTCCCGAACTCTTCTGGAAAGAAGCGATGTTCTGGCCCTACTGAGAATAACGTGGTTAGTTTTCCTAGGCCCGATACCCACAAGGTCTCCAGGAGCCTCTGCTGTATTTTATTATTAGAGACAACAACAGACTCCATATTATGGCACCGTGTGAGGATGCATTCTTTGAGGCTTTTCATCGGGCTCATATCGGATAAGCTAACAACAGATCTGTCCTCACTTATGGACAATGAGTCTATCTTATCAGGAAGATGGAAATGACCACCAGTTGGTAATCACCTATTAAGTACCCCTTCCATTGTCAAGTGCCTGCAAAGGCGAGCATTAGGACGATGTTGCTCTTCCTCTCGCTTAGTAAGTTCACTCCTCTTAATATAGATATCTTTGTAAGGGAAATTCCTTCCTTGGATGAATCTACAGCTACTTAAGGCTTCTGGTGCTTTGTTACTGCTAGTAATTTTGTTGCATCTCTGCTCACAAGGAATGATAGTGACGTAAAATTCAAGAAGGTGTCGTCGTACCTGATCACCTATCAATCTTTTGCAGTCCTCCTCCTTGAGGCTCCAGAAGAACCTTGGATCATCAACGAATATGTGGGCTTTATATTTCTTCTCTCCGTCAAGTCGTCGGATATTAATTTGGCCGTTAAACATCTCCTCCTCTACGTCATGGGTATTGTTGCCGTTGCCACGACAACTGCAGTGATCGAAGATGAACTCCTTTGGGAGATGTTGTATTTGGTGCCATGGGAATCTTCTCAAGTTCTTAGCGGCCAGCATACAAAAGTACCTTAGCTTAGGCAGATCATTAAAGATGTTGGCAGGCAACTCGTTGATTCGAGTAAAAGAGAGATCGAGAACCTCAAGCTTTTCAAGGTCGAGCAATTCTATGGTCTCCAGGTTCTTGCATCCACGTAGAGAGAGCACAACGATGGGTGATCCAGAGAGGAAGAAGGATCTCATGCTGGCATTGTCTGCGATATTTATCTTCTCCATGGCTCTACAATTTTGGAGGTGAAGCTTCTCCAAGTTTTCTGCTCTAGAGAACCATTCTGGCGAGGATGTTAACTTATCATTATTCAAGAGGCTGAAGATCTTAAGTTTTGCCCCATTGACTGCTTCAATTTTCATCAACGCTCTGCAATCTGTGATGTGGAGCTCCTCCAAGCTATCCATCTTAGAAAGTGAATCTGGCAATGATGTCAGGAAAGAAATATTTGTGAGAGAGAGAATTCTGAGCTTGGTGCCGTCTATTGTGTCTATCCCCTTCAGCGCTTTGCAATCTTTGATGTGGAGCTCCTCCAAGCTATCCATCTTAGAAAGTGAATCTGGTAGTGATGTCAGGAGAGCAATATTGATGAGATAGAGGATTTTGAGATTGGTACCGCATATTGCGTCTATCCCCTTCAATGCTCTGCAATCTTGGAGGTGTACCTTCTCAAGTGCCGCTATCTTAGAGAGCGACTTTGGCAGTGAAGTCATGCTATCATTATCTGATAGGGAGAAAGTATGAAACTTGGCACTGCCAATTTCATTTATCTCCTTCAAGGCTTTGCAACCATCGATGTGGAGCTCCTCGAGTAGTCTTGCTTTGGACAAGGATCGCGGCAACGATACTAGGTGACGGTTATTAGAGAGGTCCAGGACTCTAAGCCGCTCCATGTAGCTGAAAGTTGATTCAGGAAAGGTTGTTATTTGTGTTTCAGTGAGACGGAGAACTTTGAGGTTATTTAGCGATGGAAGAAAGGGCGGTGGATCCAATAGAGCGGTACAACCATCGAGGAAAAAATCAGTAAGGTTTGGCATGTGTAGTATTGTGGTAGACAATGATGCTATATTTGTACATGATACATCTAGTACATGTAGATCAAGCAGAGGATGATGTTCTGGAGAGGGTAAATCTGCAGAGGAGGATGAGGATTGAGAACATGGGAGGAGATTTGTAAGTTTCTGGAACCCTTTTAAAGTAAGGAGTCTTAGATGATGGAGATAGGACACGGAGGAGGGAACAAATGTAAGGTCTGTATATGAGAGATCTAAAATTCTTAGGAAGGGCATATACTGGAAAAAATCATCAGGTATGTTATGCATATGGGAACAGCCCCTCAAGATGAGTGTGGTCAGATTTCTGCATCGAGGTGGACTAGTAGGAGAAAATTCATTCCACTTTAATTGGAATAGGGAAATGTGCTTCTTGTACGCCCAATCTCCTTGATAGTACTGCCAGAAACACCATTTATCCATGTAAGAATGATAACATATACCTGTTTTAGAGTAGAAAATCTTCATGGCATTTGTTGGAATGATAAAAAGGTGACGATGATGTTGTAACAAGCACCTGGTTATAAACTTGTACATAATGGCCTTGCCTGTATCGAACAAGTGGGAGGTGGTGTTGTCGTAATCTTCTTCTTCGACTTCTTCTTCTTGTTGTTGTTGTAATCTACTCGTTGTGTCGGTGTCAATTAGTTCAGTGATAAATCCCTCCTCCATCCAGAACCTCACCAACTCATCTTCTTTGATGCCATACTCATCATCTTGTACTTGTGTTCTTCGCGTTGTGAACATAAAACTATAGAACAAACAATCTAAAATCTTATCTTCTTTTCTACCAGAGATAAGAGGAATGGTAGAGAGGATGTCTTGAGCCTCTACCCTAAGTAGATGGATTCCATACTCGGTCGGTGCACCTTCAAGGTAGGGATCGTAGACAAGGTCGTCGTCGGACTTGCTTGCTGAACATATACCATCGGAAAGTGTGCTAATCAACCACCAGCATCCATTATATTTGTGTGGGGTAGGAAGCACCATTTCCTCTGTCAATAATTTTTGCTCGATAGGTCGGTCGAGGTGTTCAAAGACAAGTAGATACTTCTTACCTATTAGCTTATTATATATTTTTGTAGCCAATTCAGGTGATAAGCTTCTTTGTTCCACCCCATCCAAGTAATAGTCATAATAGTCTAACTCGTCTCTACTGTCCAATAATCTTCGAAGAGCACAATCTTCCTCGTCCAGTATTCTTAACTTCTCTGCTATCATCCTCTGTTCCTTTGCGTAAGTGTATTTGTTGCTTCCAGCTTCTTCCTTTGGGGGTTGTGCCGTTATTTCTATCACGTAATCAAATGGGCCTCTTCGTTTCAGGGCCTTCACAATCAGTTGCTTCCATGTTCCGAGTAAGGTAGTGGTCGCACCCTTCATCCTTGGTATCCAAATTACTCTATTTCTTGTTGACTCCATTTTCCGACCTATATAGTTGATAATAGCTTCCTCGGAATTAATTTCCATGTCACTTGAACGATGGCACCAAATATTTTATACGCTGTAAAGCGGGAAACAAAATCAATATGGTCTAAGTTAAGACTCTAATCATCACACATGAAAAAAAAGTGGGAAATTGCATAATTTGTACATGTTCTAATAAATAAGAATAAGGTCTTCAATATTTACGATTGTTATTGTAAAGAATGTATTCTAAGGAAGCTATACTCTGGCCTATATATTGTTCAAATAAACACACCTAAAAAAAACAAGTGGAGAAAAAAAGAATAGTATGACTTCATAAAGACTTTATTTCATAATGGATTTACATGTAAAAAAGAATACCATAAACAAAAAAAAAAAACGTAAAATATAATAATAATAATACAAAATAAGAGCATGTTTTTTTTTCCATCCGTCAAAACTAGTGGAGATGTTCACCCTTCCATTCAAGAGTTGCCACATGTCATTTTCATCCAACTTAAAACCACTTTAAGAGTGGTTTGGTGAACATCCACATTAGTTTTGACCACTAGTTTGACATGTGACAACTCTTGAGTAGAAGGATTAATGTTCCCACTAGTTCTAGTGGGTGGACAAAATGGACTCATATTTCGATACTTTGGAAATTAGTATAGGAATTTATATATCAAGAAACAAAATTTTAATAGAAGAAGCATTTGAAAACTATAATTTTGCAATATAGATTTTTTTGGTGCTATTTGGTTTGAGAAATTCTATATTCCTAGCTAATTAATGTTACCTTACCCAACTAACCTAGACTATGCCTGAACCGTGTATCCTAAACCAAACCAGCTTGACCCAACTCGAATCCCAATGAGTCGTAGTAACCAAAACTCAGTCGAAACCTAATCTAGACACCACCGAGAACCTAACCATGACTCGGCACATATATTCTTAACATTTAAAACCGACTATCTAGGTGTAGGAAACTGCAGTGTGATCCGAATCAGAGTTGACCTTTCAGGTATGATATTGGACTGAGCGGCCTATATGCCTTAAAAGAGAATTTTTATGTAAGGCTTAAACAAACCCTAACTCACTACACCGCATGATCTTACTTCCTACCCGACGTGGGAGTAAACTACCAATTCTATTGTCATCACCTTTGAGCATACAACCGGGTATGATATATAACCCAATAATCTTCGTCTTAGCTCATTTTTGTCAACCGAGGAACCAAACATCCCGACTACCTTAGTTCGTTCCTGTCAACCGAGCATCTCGGCAAGCAAGAGATCCAACATATATATATTCATTGTGGTTACTGGAAGCAATGAATTGTGATTTTATTTTGGTTTTGGTTGGATTTAGCAATAATGGAAACAATATCACGTAAACACACATAACCCTTTTTGATCTATTTTATTTTAATGGTCCAAATATGCTACAATATGTTCTCTAGATGTATTTTGGTTTTGCTTGGTTTATGTGGTTGGATTGAACAAAACAAATTGTCGATGTCGTATATTAATGACGTAAGTTTCATTTAATTTTCTTAAAGAAAAGTGAGTCATGTATATAAGTAATATCTACAAATTAATAAGAGAATATACTAACATTTTATTTTTGCCGATGTCATATATTTTGTCCTTTTTTTATGTCGTATATTAGTGACGCAAGTTTAATTTTGTCGATGTCATATAATAACGATGCAAGTAAAGAAAGGATTCCGAACTCGAGTGGCTCTTGTGGTTACCGAGGAGAGGTATAAGACCCCGGCTGGATGGCGGGAGATCAGTGGATCGAGCCAGGGGGCGTATTATTCTTTCCATTTATTTGGTAGAAGTTTAGGGGACAGTGGGCCCAATAGGCATGCAATTTTAGCGTGCACAAAATACCGAAACTCAAAAAAAAAAAAGTAAAGAAAAGATGGTTACCATTTTTTTTGGTTGCCGCATTAAAAAATAATAATACTTTCACATAATTTATTATCACCAAAACATGTCATAGGGAAAATTTATGAAATGCCCAAAAAACGAAAAATTTTTATGAAAAACCCACCGCGCAATAACATTTCATCGCGTACCCATAATTAGCAAAAAATATATAAAGAGGGTTCCGAATGACCTTTTTGCCCTTCCTTCTAATTTATTGAAAACATCTACGAAACTACTCTTAAAAAAAGTTTCGATACTTCATCTTCTTACATACGTTGCTCACTTTCAAATTTAGGTTTTCTCCTCAAAAATCTTCAAAAACTCGTCGGAAAATTTCGGAAAGACCGAGACAAACGGCAAAAGTGCTAAAACGGAGGTCCAAACATCATTTTTTTGTGATTCTAAAATTTTGAAAGGTCGACTAACGAAGAAACGGTTAATCTCAGGCTCCTCAAAGATATGCTCATTTTGCAACAAACCGGACCTCGTTTCGACCTCCTAGTCAAAAGTTATGGCCCTCCAAAGTTTCAACTGTCAATAAAATGCAGGAGAATAACCATTCTCCGTGTTAGAACACAAAGAATGTTAATTTCGTATGAGGGTGGCCATTCTCCGTGTTGGTAACACGGAGAATGGCATTCTCCGTCTTAATTTACACGGAGAATGACCATTCTCAGTGTTAGTAACATGGAGAATGGTATTCTCCGTCTTAATTTACACGGAGAATGCCATTCTCCGTCTTAATTTACACGGAGAATGGCCATTCTCAGTGTTAGTAACACGGAGAATGACATTCTTCGTCTTAATTTACACGGAGAATGGTAGCCATTCTCCGTCTTAATTTACACGGAGAATGACATTCTCCGTCTTAATTTACACGAAGAATGGCCATTCTCAGTGTTAGTAACACGGAGAATGGCATTCTCCGTCTTAATTTACATGGAGAATAGCCATTCTCCGTGTAATTTAGCACAGAGAATGGTCATTCCAGAGTTAAAACGCAGGAGAATGGTCATTCTTCGTGTAAATTAACACGGATAATGGCATTCTCCGTGTTAATTTACACGGAGAATGACCATTTCCAGTGTTAAAACGTAGGAGAATGACCATTCTCCGTGTAATTTAGTACGGAGAATGGCCATTCTCCGTGCTAAATGACACGGAGAATGGTCATTCAAATGTTAAAACACAGGAGAATGGCCATTCTTCGTGTTAATTTACACGGAGAATGACATTCTCCTTGTTAAAATGCAGGAGAATGACTATTCTTCATGTTACATCGACAGAGAACAGTTGACAGAAACCTAATTTTTTATTTTTTTGTTTTGTGGAAAGAAATTTGCCATGAATAAAGATTCAAGAGTTATCGTTCTTCTTTCAAAACAATGCTAACTCTTATGGAAAAGAAGAATAAGATCTTCTCTCCATAATTGACCTAATTGTCGGAGAAGAAGAAGATGAGGATGATCGGAGTTCGACTGAAAAAAAAGCACGGTGAACTACGAACGATCTTTGTGATCTCTGCTAAAGATGAGAGCAATGGAATTCAGATCTCTCGTGAAGAAGAAGAAGAAGAAGAAGAAGACGACGACGAGAATCGCAATCCAAATCTGAGTTTGTGCGGAGGGGTAGTTATGGTATTAATTTTGTAAATACAGAGCATCTAAAAGGAATCTTGGAATACTTAACGTGGAAATATATAATTCTGGACATTTCATAAAATCTATCCTGCGGGTGGGTTTTTCATAAAAACCAACCCCGAAATTGGGTTTCTCAGCAATTTCCAGTTCTATTTATGTGTTTTGTAAGTCCAACTCATGGATGATCGGAGCGTACCATTCATATATCTTGAGGACCCAGTTGAAGTTTATAATCACATATATATCACCCCCAAACTCATGGATGGTCAGAGCGTACCATTCATATATACTTCAGAATATGTTATGCACATGCATGTTGGACTACGAAGGATTTAGGGATGATCACATATACCTTGTGGAGTTTTCTTACAATAACATTTATCGTGCGAGGGACCCGAGATGGTAGTAAACGCAATAGAAAAGGTGATGCATATTTGAGAGCCTGTTGGGTAACAAAGATAGACAGACATTGGCATATAGTCACTGGAACGGAATAGTCATCGGACTGAGATATAGAAGGACCAAAAAGTGTAGCATTCTCATCCATAGAACCCCTAATTAGTATTTTGGGTAAATTATTCATTTTATTTTGATCAAGAAACCATAATTAAAACATTAACTTAACTACTTTTGTAATTGGTTAAAGTGGTATACTTTGTGACACGAAGATTACCTAGATGACGTCCCTAAGCCTAAATACTAATAACAAGTAACCACATGATAATAATAGTATCCTAGGACCTATTGATAGCCTATGTAACATTTGTTGGGCATTTTAGAATATTTGTAGATTTTTTTGAATTAATTAGGCATTTTCTACCTAAGAAAAATAATTATCAAAAGCCTTCTAGGAATTATATATAGTAGAAAAACCCGATTGAAAATGATCCAAACTTGACATATAGGTTTATAATAACCTAGTATTTATGAAATATTTTACGGATTTTCCTAGATTAATTTAGTATTTTTCCAAGGGCTAATATTATTATTATTTTGGATTAATAAATTCAGTTTCTAATAAATATAAACCCTTTTCGATTTAAAAGTCGATCTCGGGTCACGAATCTGGTCAGACTCCCTATGTGTTGATCCGCACCTGAACCGGTATTTTATGTTGTGACCGTCAACCGTTGGTTCATTAGGGATTATAAAATGACGTATAATTTGACTCATTAAATTGAACGCATTCATACCGAACTCGAGTGGCTCTTGTGGTTACCGAGGAGAGGTATAAGACCCCGGCTGGATGGTGGAAGGTCAGTGGATCGAGCAACGGAAGAGTATTATTCCTTCCATTTATTTGGTAGAAGTTGGGGGCAGTGGGTCCAACAGGCATACAATGCAGCGTGCACAAAGTCCTGTACGTATCGCCGAACATCTCAAAAAAGAAAAAAAAAAGAAAAAGAAAAAGAAAAAGAAAAAGAAAAATTGAACGCATTCATAATCCTAGCCGTCTAACTAAATGAAAGTATTCTCATAAGCTGGATCCAGAATAGTTCAATTTTGGAATTTTTTTTAAAAAAACCCGATCCGGTCTATTCTCCCTTCTATTTAAAAACACCACCATCAAAGTTTTGTGCCTCTTACAGAAATCAACCCACACATGTCCAGCCATCCGCCCATGTGTCCTTGTCGTGTCCGACCCCCTAGCCGTGTCAGCTTAACCAATATACTCTCCACAAATTTCCCGATCTCCATTGCTTCTTCTCGATTGTTCTTGACAATCACGATTGTCGATACGAACTGTCGACAAGACACGAATGCCTAATTCGATGTGACCTAGTTGTGTCAACAAAGTTTTGACTTCCAAGATCCTATTTTAATCTATACGGTTGGGTCGTCTAGGTTTTGACCGGGCACTATGTGCAAGTCCTAACTTTGCCTAATGTCCAAATTCGCTCTTTTGGACTTTGAGGAAGATTCGAACTTTGGATCTTCGATCCGTTAGTTGCATTGTGACCATGGTAAATTTTCCTCCAAGTGTAAAGGTTTTCATAGAAATTTATAGAATTATCCATATCAAATCACCTAAGCTTTAATTTGTTAGTTAGTTTGTATTAGGTTCTTATCTTGAAATCCTTATAACAAAATTAAGATTCGTCAATTCCGACGGACTCATGCAGCTAAAATCTACAATCTATTTGTACATATCGCCAAATTGAGATCGTCAACCTTGTGGTTGACCAACTTATCTCACGTAGATCCTGCTGCATGAATTATGAGATAAAAACTTGATATCCTAGACCAGATTCAATAACTAGAACTAAAATTGAATAAAATGTGTGTGTGTGTGTGTATGTGTGTGTATAGGGATGTGTAACTCTATTGTTAGTATTGTGCTTTGCTCCAATCCTAACTGGTTAGTGTTAACAGCTTTAGGAGAGGAGGGTTACCCTACCACTACGACCCATGAGAGGGTGACATGGACACCACTAAATATGACCAGGCATACCGAGAGAGAGAGGAGACTTCTAGATATGGTCAAATTTTAGTAGTATTTCCTTATTTTTGCTTTACTCTTTATTTATTTAGTAGGTTGTTCCCGTGTTGGACCTTCTCTATATATGTTGGTTTACTGGTTATCTTGTGGATTATTCATTATCTATTAGAGACATCTTTAGTTATATCTTTCTCCATTATCTTTCCAAATCATTATCGTATATGTCTTATGGGTAGAGTCTTCTGATCGATTGATATTGATAATATATGGAATATAATTGAGATTTTTACATTATACATAGTCGATGTCGTAATGTAGGCTGGACGTACTCACTACTCGTACTCAATTATTTGTGGAAGGGTTGTGACAAAAATCTTAGTCCAAGATTTATTGTACCTTTTGGAATTTTAGAGTGTATTGGAGAAGTGGCTTCTCGGCTAGCTTTACCACCAATGTTGGAAGAAGTTCATAATGTGTATTACATGAGAAAGTTTTTGGTAGACCTCAAGCACATATTCTAGACCATTTCGAGATCAATGTGTGTCCCAACTTGTCATACCAGGAGCAACCAGTAAGTATCTTGCACCGAAAAAAGGTGATAGGATCACGAACCATCTCATTAATCCGAGTAGCATGAAGGCACCACTCACCAGGAGAGTCGATGTGGGAGTGTGGAGAGCGTTTTCTCCATCAATTTTTAGTTTGATTGTAAGTTTAGTAATATATTTGTTTCTTTCATTTGATACTTTTGGTTTGAAAATTTGGAGGCCAAATTTTATAAGGTGGTAGGATGTACAGCCATGAAATTGACAAATAATTTAGAATTAGAAAAGTATATTAATTGTTTCAATATATGCAATGGGTACTCGGTAGTATATGTGTGAAACAAAAATTTCGGACGTCCTTATACCTAAAAACTACTAGCCAAACAACATAGAGCTTAGAAGCACTCAAACTAGCCTTAGAATACTGTTAAATTGTTCCTTTTAGTTTTATAGATATTTTACATATGTTTAGTCATTTTTTTTTATAATTAAACCCGCGAATAAGCAGAGAGTATAGGATTTACCATATGAAAACCCTATCCTAGAATGCCATGAAACTTAACACAGGTTCACACAGCCCCTAGTAATTTATGGAATTTCAGAAGTCGTTTGATATTTTTTTTCCAAGGCATTAAAATTAACTTTATGGACTAATAATTCATATAAAACATTTATTAATCACTAAAACCTATTTCCCGTAAAATACCAGAGGATAGAGTTGGACTCACTAGGCCACCTGTTGATTCGTGTGTCGAATTGTCTAGTGGTCAGATCAAACCCAACCCGACTCGCAACTTTTAAGTCGCGTAACCCTTAAGGCCTCGTTTGGTTCGTGGAACGGAAGGGAAAGGAAATCAATTCTTTGTCATTTCCTTTCCTTTGGAAAATTAAAATTCCTATTGATTTTCCTTTCCGATATTTGGTAATGCCAATTGAATTTGGAAATTAACCAGTTGCATCGCGCTTTCCATGGTGATATTTTTTTTGTTTTTCGGCTTGTTTTGCGTATTGATACGTACCCTTTCAATTCCAAAAACCTGAGGTAGCCAATCTAAATCCTTATAAGTTCAGATTCTATAGTATTAATAGTACTTAGATTGATTTAGATTTAGATAAATCAATCAAGAAGAAGTCATGATTTCAAGAATCCTACTTCACTTAATTAAGAAGTTAAATGAAGTTTGTGATTTTGTTTGAAGTATATACTTGTGGGATCCTTATGCTAGAATAAACATAGGTTGGTAATGGTAGAATCTCTGGACTTTGGGCTTTTGGATTGGCGGTCTCGATTGACAAGCAAGTACATGAATTTAGCATTTTGTCTTAACTTTATCATATATTCCTAGTATTGCATGTTCTTAATTCTTGAAAGTCGTTTTTGATTCATATTGATTCCATGACCTCGTACACGAGAGTGTGGCTTTCTTAATATTGTTGTAGAACATGTTCAGTTAATGATTCTACTTTATTAATGTTCGTATTAATCTACTGTTATGGTGAGTGTAATTGTTAGTGGGAGATGGGTAGGAGAATATAGTTAGCAGAAATATGGACTATGTATACATTACAACCTCATTTACTTGAGATAGTATTATTAGTTTTACCCTTCTCTATCAGTTACACATTGGATGTGCACATATTACCAACGGTTATCCCAACTCGTCCATCTGTTCGAAAGTTGTATTCTAAAATGCTATATACGTGTATTGATAATTTTTTTTTCTTGATATTGTCGTTCATGTTTATTTCTCCATAGCATTGTTATATTCTAGATATACATATTGTCACTATACTAGTAGAATAGTTCATTTTCTTTTTTTTCCTTTTCATATTCTAGGCATGCTAGTTTATATATACCATATTCACAATCTTCACTACAATTGTTGTAGTTTGGTCCAATCCTGACTGGATAACTAAGATTAAATATTTAGGTGAGGACTTATAACCTGAGCATTATGCTCCTCATAAGGGAGACGTTGATGCTACAATTGTCTTAGCCATGTGATGGATAATATCTAGAAATGTTTAGATGTTAGGATATATTTGTCATTTCTTTCTTTCAGTTTGTTTGTAAGGGTTTGTTCCCGAATAGTGGATCTATTTATTTAGATAATGATGGACTTAATAATTGTTAACACTAGATGATTTAATAATCTTGAGGCTATTTAGGTTATATCTTGTTCTTTTACTCTTTCTAATCACTGTTTATAGTTATATGTTTTGAGAATGAGTTAGCGATATTGATGATTTTGTAATATAAATGTTGATTGATATTGATGATGGATTATATGGACATAGACATAAACAATTGAGTATATATACTTGGTACTCTTAGTACAAGTTTCCTAGTACATGTATGTCGGACATATTCATATACTTGTATCCAACTATTTGGGAGTATGGCGTGACAAAAATAGCCAACAAGAAAAGATCATGCAGTATGTAATTTTTATGACGTAGCTTGTTCTCAAGTGTATTAATTGAACCTTAAGGTGGCACCTTACAATTTTTTTTAATGTGGAGTCCACTACAAACAAATCTCTATGGAAGGTGAAGCTTTCACGAATATATGGAATCCCATGACCTCAATAATCTGTAGCTTGATGAACTTATAAAAACTTGAATACCTATGTGTTGCGTTGGCATTGAACTCGAACCGGAGCAATCTTGCCTGATCCGGATCTGTTCTAGCTCACTAGATGGTCGGCCGTATAGGTCGGATCCAATATGATAAGTGCGCCCAATTTCGGTGCACCTATTATGGGTTCTGCTTGCCTATATAAAGGAGGGACTTATAATGTAGAGAACCATAATATGATGTGGGATATTCTTTGGATTCTCCTCTTATAGGATTATTCAACGATCGTGTTTCAGAAGTTCGTAAAAGGAACCTTGTTCAGTCGTGCGTAGATATATAACCCCTTTAGCTTGTACCTTCAAAACCAAGATTTTTTTTTATGATCTACATATGGTACAATATTAGCTTTAAATGTTTCCTTTCCTTAACTTTTCAGATTGGAGAAACCCTAAAAGTTTAGGATTTTATGGTCGCCATAATCTAAAGTTATTTACATGCTAGACAGTTAATGTTGATACTTTGATCCATGCCTTCCATGAAAAGTTTAGGATTATGTTTGTGCACTAAGTCTAGGGTTTATAACCATTTCCTTGAGTATATTTTGCATCTTATTTGTGTTGATCTAGGGGTGTTTCCTATAAATCTATGGTTTAAGATCAAGTTGGTTATCTATGACCTAACCTTTTTTTTTTTTTTTTTTAAATTAGAGAGAATATGTATAAATTTTAGATGATAGTGCCAAGAACACGAACTTCTTCGTTCCCTAGCCTCTAAATCGTACCATACTGATGAAATCACACGACCATATAGTCGCTTGACCCC
This sequence comes from Iris pallida, assembly GCA_029216955.1. Lineage (NCBI taxonomy): Eukaryota > Viridiplantae > Streptophyta > Magnoliopsida > Asparagales > Iridaceae > Iris > Iris pallida. The sequence goes on from JANAVB010031619.1 coordinate 11,075,906, forward strand.
ACACAGGGGCCATGGTCAACCACTCCCACCCAAGCTAACCGACCGGTCCAAGGGGGTTCTAGAAGACTCTTGTGGTCCCCACTAGCACCATCGAGGTCCTAAGGGGTTTAGGTAGCATTGGCGAACAACATCGACCCCTAAGAGGCCCCCCAACAATGTTGGCCAGGCAACATCAAGCCCAACCTCCTAAGGGGGGCTCTAGTAGCCAAGCAATGAAGGCAACATATGGGGACCCCTATTAGGGGTCACGAGTGTATGGTAGGCCAAATGGACCTTGTCAAGCCCATACAGGGATGGGATGGGGCCACAAAGCCTTGTCCATGCTGATTTTGATCAGAAAACCCTAAATAGGCCATTAACTACTTTTGAAACTGGTTACAAAATATGCTTGATGAACAGATTAGCAGGGTGACGTCCCTAAGACTATAATTGTAACAAATGATATGTAGGTTAGAAATAGTGTACTGGAGCATCAAAATAATTTAGTTTACCATTACAGAGCATTTAAATAATTATGCAAATTTTATAGAATTTTTAGAATTAATTAGGAAATTTTTACCTAAGAGAAAATAAAGTATCGACATACCTGTAATTGGCCAATATGTGAACCATAGCCTAGAAGTGACACTGAAGCCCCCAAATGTTCTAGCCTACTCAATTTTGACAATACAAGATCTTTGGGATTTTTAGGGTTTTTTTTAGGAATTTTATATTAATTAAAAAACTCAGAAAAAAAATATTGGCAACCTGTAGCCTTCCCATAGAATGATCCCAAACTTTACCCATACGTAGACGCTTGTATTTTTCAGTAGCTAAAAACCAATTTAAGGGTTTATTAAATATTTAAATAAAATGAATTATTAGCAACTTGAAAGATTTTTATAGATGAAACCTACCATCGATTAGGCTCAAACTTAATGTCTATGTTCCTAATGATCTACAGGATTTTCTTAAAAAATAATAGAACTTTCTGATTTAATTTACTAAATTTTAAGCAATTAGAAGTAATTAAAATGCATTAAAACAAATTTTTGATAATTATTAATCCTAATTCTAGTCGGACCCGGCACACCCGTCAGTTAACTAACCACCTTGGACCCTCATTTGACATGCTGTATTAATAGTAACTTTGAAGAAAAATTAGGGTTTTTTCTTTGGAAGATTTTCCTGCTGTGAATTCCAGCAGTTAAGCCAACTTCTAGATGGCATAACTTTTGTATACGAACTCCAAATCAGGTGCAATTTTATTTTCTTGTCTAATATTTTAATTATATTTTTGGTTGAATTTAGACATTATTAAAAGTTTTGGCATAGTTTTTAGTATTAGGTGCCCAAAATTTAGATCGCCTACCTTCTTTATGCAATAACTATCCAAACAAAGAAATTAACTTCTGTAATTTTTTTTAGGGAACTTAACATCTTCTAGTCTCTTTGATAATTTTTAAAGAAATTTAAAATTAAACTTATTTATTAATGAAGGAAGACATTTTTTAACTAGAACCTAAATTGTCAAATCATATTAAAAATGTGATAACTTTTGATGGTGATTTTATTTTGCAAATTCACCTATTGAAGCTTCTCTACGTCGCTAAAATTGAGGGATTTGACATCACAAACTTGAATTTGGACAAAAATGTTTTCGACCGATTTTTTGACCTTAGTTTGCATACACAAATCCCAAAGTATTCAATTGGTAAGTTTTGAGGGTTGTTTTAAGATCCAAATATGCCCTAGCATGTCTAGTATAGATTGGACCTATATAAACCCGCATTGGCTAGGTAACTTGCTAGGTAGGTAAACCCATTTCTAAAAGACTCAACTTAATGAACAAGTAACAAGCCATATATGTTATATTTTTCTTTGCTATGTACTTTATGGGTATGTTGATTGTTGAAACGAGATACAATCCAACAAAGTGTTGCTTTGTTAGCTAGCCAGTTGTCATTTTCATACAGTTTGGAGGTTTAGGCAAAGTACATTAATATATATATATTTTTACCTTATCATATTGTGTTCTTCTAATCTGTTCATTTAGATTCATATTTTTTGTTACTTGTACAAAAAAGATAGAGTTTACCATGATAATGTAATACTACAAGTTCACTTAATATTTCTTGTTTAGAAATGTTCTTATTTCTATGTTATCATGAATGTGTTTCTTACTGACATATGGATAGGGGAATACAATTAGTAGGCATATGGTATGTAGAGTTTAGAGAGAGCCCAGATATTATTCAATCATGCATCCTATGTGTGACTGTCTGACAGATATTATTCAGCCAATATTGCACCTCAGATATTGATTGTCTGAGTCCAAACCCAACCATATGCTGAACAATTGTATTCTAAAACACATTGTACAAGTATTGTAGGTCTTCTGTCTTGATATTGTCTACCATACTAGATTCCTTTAGTGTTGTTGTATCTAAGATTGCATATTGTTAGTACATGTTGTCCATGTAGGTAGTGATGCTAAAAGGAAATTATCATGCACATTTTGATATGTCACACGCTAATATATGAAATTCAGACAAATACTTAACTTGGATCACATAAACTAGGAAATTGCATTAAGATTAGATTTGAGATATTAATATTGAAGAAGAATAAAACATTTGGTGCACTCACCTGATTTTATGTCAAATTGTCCGGAGAAGTCCAGATAATCTATGTCAGCACAATTTTGGGCATACGAGCAACTGGTTGTTCGGTCAGTTTGAACGGAGAAATCCGGTCAGCCTCGAGCATTTTGGAGAAATTATTCAGTGGAACAGACTCACCACGTGGCAGTGGTGAATGGTGTCGGTGTTGAAATAACTCCAAGAGTCTCGGTGTTGAAATCTTAACACTGGCATCAACATGCCCTGATCAATAGAAGAAATGGATTTTAATAGCCTACATCTTGGGATAAAATTTGTGGTGTTCCAAATCTTTGTATTTGTCATGGTTGTTGTAGTTTGGTGTCATTTTGCTTTATGTAGTTTAGATGTAGGATATTTATTGTTTCTGCTCTCTTCATTTACAATGTAAAGTTCATAATTATTTGAAGCTTTCCATTCTGAAAACAAGATTATAGAGTAGGGGCTTTTCTTAACCTGACACACTTGCTATTATAATTTGACTTGAAAAAAAAATACATATTTATAATTTGACTTGGATTATATTTTTCCTCATCGTTTTATTATCGCCATAGATGGAAAAATCAAACTTATTGTAATATTGGGGAAGTTCAAACTCTACCTGGAAGAAGTAAAGTGATAAATTTGAGCCTTATACCACTGTGTAGCTTCTCATGAGCCGTCCTTTAAAACTGTAAAAAAGAACACATAATAAGATCATTAATTTGGACCAAGCAAACAAATTTTATCCCAGAAATGGTGAACATATTCAGAACAGAAAAAGAAAGTAAGAAATTGTATATTATACACCGAATAAATTTTATCATCGGTTGCGGTTGCAAATGGATGCTATATGTCCAAATTATAATAGACTATACGTGCATGACACCAAGTTTTGGACATATAATTTAAAACTATAAAAAAGAACACATAATAAGATCATTAATTTGGACCAAGCAAACAAAATTTATCCCGGAAATGGTGAACATATTCAGAATAGAAAAAGAAAGTAAGAAATTGTATATTAACACCGAGTAAAATTTATCAACGGTTGCGGTTGCAAATGGATGCTACTATATGTTCAAATTATAACGGATTATACGTGCATGACGCCAAGTTCTGGACATATATCGGGACATGTGATATCGATCCATCCACAATCGTTGATGACTACATCTGACCTTGTATGAAATAAAAATCTAGTAAATATATAATAAATTTTTGTAATATTTTTGTAAATTTGACTGCAATATTTTTGTAAATGTGACTGTCTTTTTGACTAGTCTACTATGACACATCTATCTAATTATGATACATATCTTGGTAATTTGATATTTGATCACTTGAAAAATATGAATAGTATAGCACAGGTAAAAAAAACATTACAAAGCTAGTAGTTGAACATTCTTTTAGATTGCAGTATGTTGTTTTAAATTTTGCTACAATATTTTTAATCAAAGCTTATCGTTTTTAGGTACTGAAGCATGCATGATGTTTTATTGTATGTTATAGAGATGCTGACAAATTTACAAAAACTTGCAACCTAATTTCAGTTAATAGCTAATACTATCAAATAAAATATAAGTCAAACTTACTTGTAAACTGTCCAATCTTTTGGAAGAGCATAAATGTTCCGCTACAAATCCTCAAGTATTCAGTTTTGTCCAAAAGCTTGAGGTTCTGAGTTTTTCTAATGACGTTCTCAGTTTTTTTCTACTGCCACATTGTTGTCACATTTATAGCCCAACTAATTAAGAAGCTTCTATATAACAAAAAGGAAAAGGTCAGATGCTTACTTTGGAGAGAAGGAAGGAATTTGATACATTGCTTGGAGGGAGAGGAAATGAAAATATGCTTGTCTGCAAAAACATGTTAGACGAGCAAAACAGCATGCATAATAGCAGGTATAAAAAAATTAATACAAATTAGAACGATGCTAAGTTTAAGTATCAACATTATAGTAATAACATGAATATTAGTGATATCATAATATTAAACTTAATCGATTAGCCATATTCAGAAACTCAACTAAATTATTGGGCTAACACGTTGTTGTTGTTGTTGTTTCTCTCAAAAAACTCTCTTTGTCATAACCGTTCCAACCAACGTGGGCGTATAACCATGGAATAATTCCCTACTAGTTAGACGTCTACAGTAGTAACTCCATATAAATAATACATTTACGAAGCTGATCCACTCCCACTAAGAGAAGTTACAGCAACATACCCCATTGAACCACAGGATTTCGCGGAACACGTAAAGTGCTTAAAGGTCGTGAAACCACGGAGTCGCCGGGCCAGTGCATAAGCCATGCAAAAGCTAAAAAGTGTCATCTCGCATCCGAGGCAAAGTGCATCATCAAAGTGTCCGAGTCCGATATGCTAGCTCCAAAAGAAAATTTTCTATAAATGATAATAGAAACAATTGTTTCTTATGAGATTTGAACGTTGCCCACTAAAAAAATTCCTACTACCAACCACTTGAGCTAACACACTCGTGTGTGCAAGTCAATATATGATGACTCAAATATTGTAATACACACACTTGGGATTTGACATGCCACATCATGGAGTGTGGGATCGGGTCATTAGTGACTGTTGAGAGTCAATAAGGGACTTTTAGTCCCACATCGGAATATGTAGTATGTAGAGGAGCTAGACTCCCTATAAGTAGTGTAGTAGTCCATCAATAAAATTTATCCCACCATTATTTTCTACATGGTATCAGAGCCATAACCTCTCTCTCTCTCTTCCCCACACAAAAATTTTTTTTCCCTCCCCTGCCGAAGCCCCAACCCCCTCCCCTGCCGAAGCCCCCCCCCCCCCCTCCCCTGCTGCCGAAGTCCCCCCCCCCCCTCCCCTGCCGAAGTCAACCCCCCCTCCCCTGCCGAAGCAACCCCCCCTCCCCTGCCGCCGACCTCACCCTGCCGACCCTCCCACCAGACGCCCCCCGCCCCCCTCCCCTGCCGACGACCCCCCCCCCCCCTCCTCCCACCCTGCCGGCCCCCCCCTTACCCGACGACCCCCCACCCCCTCCCTCTCCTCCACCAGCAGCCCCCCCCTCCTTCCCTAACCCTAACCCTAGCCGCCATGTCTACAAACCCTAACCCTAGCTAGCCACCTCTTTTATTTTCAAAAAAAAAAAAAAAAAAAAAAAAAAAAAAAAAAAAAAACAACGTCCTTCGAATCATAAATAAGAAGGCTGTCAAATGATTTATTTGCACCTTCTATGATTCTTAGATTGCGCTGTTTGGAATAAACAAATGCTTTATTTGTTGTTCCTTCACATCAGGATCTATACAGAGACTGTTCCTGTCTTCTCTGGTATCCTGACGTGTTCACTTTACATGCGCGCGCCGGTGCTGGTAAAGATGATAGCGCATTCGTAAAGTCGAGGAAGCCGTCGAAGAAGACGACGACCAAGAAGACGAAGACGACGCCGACGACGTTGGGAAACTGACGACGAAGAAGACGCCAAAAAAGACGAAGAAGACGACGAATAGGGTTCAACAGTTGAAGCAGCGATGGACAAAATCAGTGGCAAACTGACAGCCGAAGAGATGAAGGCCTTGGTTGATGATATCTTATCAAAGAGATTAACCGAGGGAACCCCGCGTGTGGTCCATACTGATGTGGATCCGTCACCCTACAAAATGGGGAAGCTGGAGAAGCTGGAGACGAAGTTGGAAGGCACGTCTAACTACTTGAAGTGGTCGCGGCAGGCGATGCGGACGCTGAAGGGACGTGACTTGGTTGGCTATGTCAATGGCCAAACCAAGACGCCAGCCGATCACTCCTCACAGGAGTTTGCTGTTTGGGAGATTGTCAACAACGTAGTAGCTGGGTGGTTGACAGCCTCATTAACCGACCAGGTGTCGGGCAATGTAGAGGCGATGGAGGCTGCTGCTGATATATGGCAGACTTTAAAGGATATGTACTCGGGTTCGGGCAACCCTATGCGGGTCTTCCAACTGCAGGACGAACTCGATAGGGTGGCCCAGGACGAACGAACCATCTCTGAGTACGCAGCACTGTTGAAGAAGTACTGGTCGGATCTGGATCACTGTGATCCTCTTGGGATGGAAGATGCACAGGTCGAACCAGCATTTGCGATGTACTTTCAGACGTTCCTGGCTTATATTTCGCGGCAGCGTATGATGAAATTTCTGAAGGGGCTAAACCCTGTGTTTGAGCAGAGAAGGAATATTCTCCTATCCCAATCAACACTTTCGACCTTGGAAGAAGCTATCGCTGTCATGACACAGGAAGAAGCTCGCTTGAAGTTGATGCCCAACAAAGGCTCCTCTCAGGGGGAGCAAGCTACGGTTGAAAAGTCTGCCCTTGCTGCATTCAATCCGCCTCCATCTGTAGGTGGTGTTTGCCACAATTGTGGTGACTCCGGCCATTACATCAGATTTTGTCCGAAACCCTTGCGGACTCAGTCTGGTGATCGCGGACGGGGTCGTGGAGGACGACGTGGTGGTAGAGGGGGATATGCTGGTAGAAGGGGAGGACACAAAGCAAATCTGGTGGAGGAAGAAGGAGAAAGTCAACTGGCCGAAATAACCCCGCTTGAGCGGGAATTCCTTGAGAAGTTGCGAGGCACTAAGATGGGTTCGACCGACAGTCCTGGGGCGTCCTCTACCTCGGGGGACCATATCACTTGCTTTGCCCAAACCAGCACAGGTATACCTGCACGTGCTCTTGCGTCTGTCCATCAGCCAGGCTGGATTATGGACTCTGGGGCATCCCGCCATGTCACGGGGTCCCGTGGTGAGTTTCAGGACTATACTCACCTACCGTTGCCGGAGAGTATTCAGACTGCTGATGGTACCTCCAGACCAGTACTGGGTAAAGGCACTGTCGCATGCACCCCTTCCATCACTCTCACTGATGTCTTACATGCTCCGTCTTTTCCTGTCAATCTTCTCTCTATTAGTGCCATTATCCATGATCTTAACTGCACTGTTTCCTTTGACATTCCCACGGTGACTTTTCAGGAGAAGGGGACAGGACGACGACTCGGGACTGGCACATGGCATAAAGGGTTGTGGTACTTGGACAGGACTGGACTGGATAAAGCATTGGCATCTCTTGTAGCGGGCACACAACCGGAAGTTTCACGACGTAGTGTAGAAGACGAACTGCTGCTCCACCACCAGCGTGTCGGCCATTCTTCTTTTCCAGTTATTAGTCGAATGTATCCGTCCTTATATCAAAGGGCGAATAAGGAGAAGTTATTTTGTAATGCTTGTGAGTTGGGGAAGCATACCAGAAGCTCGTATGTGAGCTCGGGCAATAAGAGTTCAGCTGCCTTTGACATGATACATTCGGACGTATGGGGCCCTTGCCCTACAACCGGTATTAACGGTTTTCGATGGTTTGTCACTTTTATTGACTGTTATACCCGGGTAACATGGGTTTACCTTATGAAGAATAAAAGTGATGTCCTTGAAGCTTTTCGGGATTTTCATCGCCGAGTGGAAACACAATATGGCGCTAAAATTAAGTGTTTCCGGTCTGACAATGGAACGGAGTATACGAACAAGAGGGTTGCTGAGTATTTTTCCACTCATGGAATACTACATCAAACTTCGTGTGCTTATACGCCGGCACAAAATGGTATAGCCGAACGGAAGAACAGACATCTGTTGGAGGTTGCACGGACGATGATGCTAGCTATGAATGTCCCGAAACACTTATGGGGGCAGGCTGTATTGACGGCCTCCTATCTCATCAACAGAATGCCATCTCAAGTATTAGACTGGAAGACACCGTTGGAGATGCTTACTGGGGCAACCACATACACTGTTCCTCCGAAAGTATTTGGGTGTGTGTGTTTTGTCCAAGATAATAGGCCAGGAGTTGGCAAACTGGATCCTCGAGCAGTTAAATGTGTATTTGTCGGTTACACGGCAACTCAGAAGGGATATGCCTGTTGGAGCCCAGTTGAGCGGAAGATGTTCGTAAGCATGGACGTTACATTCAGAGAGCTGGAACCATACTATGGTTCGGATGAAGGTTCAGCATTTGGTGACACACCTAACACAGAGGGTGTTAGATGTGAGGGGGAGATAATAAGCCCAAATGTGGTAGTCGGATCGGTCCCGTGTCCGGTCATAGAAAACTGGACGAAAGGGGGAGGAGAAAGCAGTGACTCCGATACAGAGAATGAAGAAGATACATATATTACGCAGGGGGAGCAGCAGACAAAGGAAAAGGAGCTCCAGCAGACAAGGAAAAAGGAACTCCAAGTCTACAGAAGGAGACAGCAGAAGTCCAGTACTGTGCCTGTGCCATGCCCTGTGCCTACCGTACCAAGTCCCTCGTCTACTCCTGCCCCAACTCTTGAAGATGTTGTCCCCACCCTGAATCACTCTGATTCCGATGCGGACCTCTCTGACTCGGATGGTACGATCCCTTCACCACCTATTGCTCCCGTAAGGAGATCTTCTCGCAGCAATGCGGGTAAACCTCCTAGTCGTTTTGATGATTATGAACATGACATTGCCAACTACTTGTCTTATTCTAACATTTCTTCGAATTATCGAGCCTTTATTGCATCATTAGACTCTACTTCGTTGCCCAAGTGTTGGCAGGAAGCAAAGAAAGATCCAAGGTGGAAAGCTGCAATGATGGAAGAACTTGGAGCACTGGAGAAAAATAAGACATGGGAGCTGGTTCCATTACCCAAAGGGAAGAAAGCCGTAGGGTGCAAATGGGTGTACACAGTGAAGGAGACGCCAGAAGGAAAAGTAGAGCGGTACAAGGCGAGGTTGGTTGCAAAAGGATTCACACAGTCATATGGCATAGACTATGATGAGACGTTTGCCCCAGTAGTAAAAATGAGCACCGTAAGAACTCTGGTCTCCATTGCAGCCAACTATGGATGGAAGCTATACCAGCTGGATGTGAAGAATGCCTTTCTTCATGGGGACCTGCAAGAGGAGGTATACATGGAACTCCCGCCAGGATGCTATGCGACGGAATCAGAAGGAGGGACGTCGCATGGAAAGGTGTGTAAACTGAAGAAGTCGTTATACGGGCTCAAGCAGTCTCCTCGAGCCTGGTTTGACAGATTCAGAAAGGCGGTTACGGGCATGGGATACCGTCAAACAAATGCAGACCATACGGTCTTCCTCCAGCATGCAAGAGGCTACATCACTATACTTGCTGTATATGTGGATGATATAGTGATCACAGGTGATGATGAAGTCGAGATCGCTAAGCTGAAGTCAAAACTCGCGAAGGAGTTTGAGGTGAAGGACTTAGGAGCGATGAGGTACTTTCTAGGTATCGAAGTGTGTGAGGGAGAACAGGGAATTGTTCTCTCACAAAGAAAGTACGTACTAGATCTGCTGAAGGAGACAGGGATGCTGGCATGCAGAGCAGCCGTCACTCCCATTGACCAGAAGTGCAAATTGGGAGCAGAAGCAGGAGAGTCTGTTGATCGTGAAAGTTATCAAAGGCTTGTAGGAAGGTTGATTTATCTGGGACACACTCGCCCTGATATTTCATTTGCGGTGAGTGTAGTGAGTCGCTACATGCATGATCCAAGAACGGGTCATATGGACGCAGTATTTCAGATCTTGAGATATCTGAAAGGAACGCCGGGAAAGGGGCTATGGTTCAAGAAGAATGGACGCATAGAAGTTGAGGGATACTGTGATGCAGACTGGGCGAGCTGCATAGACGACAGAAGGTCTACCACAGGATACTGTGTTTTTGTAGGAGGAAATCTGGTCTCATGGAGAAGCAAGAAACAGTCTGTGGTAGCACGGTCGACAGCTGAAGCAGAATACAGAGCAATGGCTCTGGGAGTGTCAGAGTTGCTATGGGTGAAAGCATTGCCGACAGAGTTGAAGCTGGATAAGGGAGCACCATTGCGTCTTCTGAGCGATAGTCAAGCTGCAATAAGTATAGCTAACAATCCAGTCCAGCACGACAGAACGAAGCACATCGAGATTGATCGATTCTTCATCAAGGAGAAGCTGGAACAAGGGATACTGAAGATTGACCATGTCCGCTCAGAAGAACAAGTTGCAGACTGTCTGACTAAGGGTCTTAGTTCATTAAGTCTGTCGAAGCTATGTAACAAGATGGGGATGATCAATATCTATCGCCCATCTTAGGGGGAGTGTTGAGAGTCAATAAGGGACTTTTAGTCCCACATCGGAATATGTAGTATGTAGAGGAGCTAGACTCCCTATAAGTAGTGTAGTAGTCCATCAATAAAATTTATCCCACCATTATTTTCTACAGTGACCAATTTCAAACTAAAAAAAACTGAATCAATTCTACAAGAAATCATATACTACAGCTATGTGAATCCTATTCTCAAACTATATAAATGGGTATATGCCCAGAGGAGCATACTGAAAAAATGAGCATCCACTGTCGCAACAGCTACAGATTTATAAGTCTGCAGCACAAAAGACTAATAAAATGATGCATTTCTCATTGCAAATTGCAACACTCTGCAAATTTTAAAGGTTTGGTAATGACAAACCATTAGTCCACACGTACAATGGATGTAGTAAGCATAGCAATGGGTGACGACAGACTAAAGTTCACCAAATCTCTAAACCAACATGTTCTTTTTCTTTTTCTTTTCCTTTTCCTTTTTCTTTTTTTTTCCGTATCCGAGGAATAGGTATTAAATTCATGCGAAAATTTGAGTTGCCTTCCACTTATTTTACCTTATTTTAAGATACAACCCACTAAATTACCGTAATCAATGAACCCTCCAACTTTTAACGAAAATCCTCAGTGACTAACAGTCAACTCCTTTGACCTACATAAATAAATAAAAAAAAATTTGAGTTGTACCCCACTTATTTTACCATAATTTAATGTGCACCCCACCTAATTGAGGATATTTTGGTCATCATTCAAGGTGTACTCCACTTAAAACGGGGTTCAAGTGAGTTGATTGATTCACAGTATCCGTTAAAAGAAATTGATTTCATGTAGAGAAAATTTGAGTGGTACCCCACTTTTTTACCCTAATTCAAGGTGCACCATACACAATTACAATAATGTAAGATACCCTCCACTTTTGACGGAAATCATCCTCAACTGACGTTCAACTGTTTTGACCAATTTTTTTTTATATCAAAATATCCTCGTCTTCTTCCCCGTGTCCCCCCTGGCTGCCCCTCTCCCCACCACCGGCGTGCCTCCGCTCCCCCCACCGTCGGCGGGAGCAGCAGCAGTAGTAGCCCGCAGCTGCAGCAGCAGCTACTGCCGGGGGTGGGTGGGCAATAACAGCAGCAACGGCAGCCCGCAGCAATAGCGGCAGCCCGCAACGGCAGTGGCGCGACAGAAGCGGTGGGGGTGGGGGGGAGGGAGTGTGTAGGTGGTGGCACTAGGGAGGGGGACCGCCGCCGACGACGAGGGGGCGGGAGCGGCGCGACAGCAGCGAGGGGGGTGGGTGGGCAGCAGCGGCAGCGGCAGGACGCGGCGGCAGCGGCAGGACGCGGCGGCAGCGGCGGGGTGTTTGGTGTGTGTGGTGGCGCTGGGGAAGGGGACCTTCGGCGACGAGGAGGGGGTGGGAGGCGATGGGGAGGCGGCCTGCCAGCGGCGGAGGACGGGGGTTTGGGCGCGGGGGCAGAGAAAAGGGAAGAAGACAAGGGTAATTTAGTCAAAAAAAAGTTAATCAAATATGTTGACCGTCAGTGGAGGACGATTTCCGTCAAAAGGGGAGGGTACCTTACATTATTGTAGTTGTGTGGGGTGCACATTGAATTAGGGTAAAAAATGTGGGATGCCACTCAAATTTTCTCTTTCATGTATTATGGTAATTCAGTAGGGTACACCTTAAATTATGGTAAAACAAGTGGGAGGCAACTCAAAATTTCTCTAAATTTATTAAAGAGAGTAAGGCTAACTAGGGTTACCATTTTGGGTTCGACTTCCCAACACGTACAATGGATGGAGTAAGCATAGCAATGGGTGATGACAGACTAAAGTTCACCAAATCTCTAAATCAACATGTTCTTTTTTTTTTCTTTTCCTTTTCTCTTTTTTCGTATCCGAGGAACAGGTATTAAATTCTTGAGAAAATTTGGGTTGCCTCTGAATTATTTTATCATATTTTAATATGCAACCCACTGAATTACCATAATCCATGAAACCTTTCACTTTTAACGAAAATCGTTAAAAGAGAAAATTTGTCGTCAATAACTAACCGTCACCTCCTTTGACCTACATATATAAAAGAGAAAATTTGAATTGCACCTCACTTATATCTTTTACCATAATTCAAGGTACATCCCACTTAATTGAAGGTATTTTGGTCATAATTTAAGGTGAGTCCACTTAAATGGGGGTTCAAATGAGTTGATTGTTAGTCATTGACGATATTCGTTAAAAGTGAAAATTTTTATGTATTATGATAATTCAGTGGGATAATTAAAACAAGTGGGAGACAACTCAAATTTTTTCTAAATTCATTAAAGAGGGTAAGGCTAACTAGGGTTACCATTTTGGGTTCGACATGCCAATCCGTCTTATTATATAGGTTTGAATTCGGCCTGAGAATTTTGGATAGAGGTCAACCCATGTAATAGATGAGTTCAGGCTGGATCAAGAGTGATGACATGTTTAACTCGACTTCGACCAATTTATTGAATAGGTTAGATTTGAATCCCGACCGTCCATCCAAAGCCGATTGGATTGCAAATGTAAGTAAAAGATTGATCCTTCTTTAAGAATTTATTTAATTTTTGCACAGTTAACTTTTTTTTTTTTTAGAAAACGAATATGAAAACATAAAACTCAGGATTTTTTTTTTTTGAACAATACTTGCTACAAGTTTGATATGAAACAAAATCCAGTTAGATCGGGATGACCTATTTTAAAATAACCTTAATATGTCGGTTTGGAACGAAGGCCTCCTTCAATGGGGACTCTTCCTTTACTAGAGAACGTTTGGGCCTTATGCGATCGTACAACTTGTATAAGCTCTCAAAAATGGCCTTGAATGCCGTGGCGTCATGTATATGGCTCAAAATGTGAACATTCATGTAGTTCATTTTAGAATTTGGCACACTCCCAATCACAACGACAAATAACATTATTCTCAACAACAATATAAAAAAAACATACTAATAATATTTGGAACTATTACGCGACAACTATACGATTCATGTGTTCGGCTGGGTCATGACCTAATTTACAACTTGGTTAACAACCAAAACAAGACATTAACCACATCATCCACCAATATAACTACATCATTGCGCTCGGGTTCATGTCTCATGTTATTCAAAGAATCCAAAACCATATATATATATATATATATATATATATATATATATATATATATATATATATATTCCTACGTGTTTGTATCCGTATCAGTAATAGTACTTGATAGGACTAAAAGCTATAGGTATACATGGTTTGTAGTTGCGGTTATGATGCTGATGGGGAGGGTGAAGACGAAGGCCATACTGCAGGCGAAGACGAGCCCCCACCATGGGAGTTGCAGCTCGTGTTTCAGCACGGTGGTGAGGATCAAAGAGACGACGAACGTCGCTGCAAGAAGCGTGTGGAACCACCACCTGAGTACGTCGTCGTTTTTCTTCATCAACTACGTGTGGATGTCTTCCTTCCCTTTGTAAGAAGCGCGAAATTGATCATCATATATTTCCCTTCCATAGAAGAAGCCTCATGATACCTGGTATTGGACAGGCTCCCATGTGGGGATTTTGTGTCCAGAATTGTTTATACCAAGTAAGGGTGACACATGAAGCATGGGAGGCCGTGGAAATCGTTTGGTGCAAGGGTAGCCCCCAAAAAAAACAATTATGTTTGTACAAATTTCTTCTAGGTCGGCTGTTGACACGAGACCGGTTGAGGCGATTTGGTGTTCTTATAGGGCCTGATACTTGTGTTATGTGGGGACGTGATCCGAAATTTATGAGGCATGTATCTACTCCGATTAGCTGTTGCAGTGTGGCATGTATGGAGGCATGTACATATTTATGTGTGGACATGATCCAAAATTTATGAGGCCTGATACTTTGGTCTTATAGGGCCGGATACTTGTGTTATGTGTGGACGTGATCCGAAATTTATGAGGCATGTATCTACTAAGATTAGCTGTTGCGATGTGGCATGTATGGAGGGAGAGAAATGCACACATTTTTGAGTCTGTCCAGACCAAAGTTAGGGCTTTATTACATAACATTGAGTATGATGTGTCCTGTATGAGGTTACTTCGTAGAGCCACGAATATTGGCTGAAATGTACTGAACCTTTTTTGAACGAGAATTACCCTTTTTCCTATATATATATATATATATATATATATATATATATATATATATATATATATATATATATATATAAGTAAAATATATATATATATATATATATATATATATATATATATATATATATATATATATATATATATATATAAGTATTACCTCAGATTGTGAAAAAGACTGAGAAAGAGGTATCGGTACCCAAAAAATCTATGTTCAAGAGAAATTTGAAATCATGAAAATTTGTCATAGATGACATTATCGAATGAGAATAAAAATGATGATGAAAATGAATGATAACACTAAACCACGAATAATTTTCGCAAAACGTGGAGTGTTCGGTCATATATACAAAGCCCAAAAGGAACAAATCCGGTAGGTTTTGAATGGGTGTTTGTAACAAATAGAGGTCCAAATGTATAAGAGAAATGTTAGCGCAAGGATTCTCGAAAAGATCATGAATAGAATATGAGTAAATATATTCTCCGATCACGGTAACCTAGACGATGATATATCCTCGAAGGTTGAGGATTTAAAATTTTAGGTATGTCCGTGAAGGATTAAAAATTACCATGTTATCCTCGAAGGACCTGCAAATGAGCCATATATGGATTAAACCATCCAGAAGAATGTGATAGGCTCATTGAATTTATGAAAAAATTTCAGAAAGGATTTATCAAAACGATCTTCTATAGAGCACCTTCTGAAGAGAAGATCTCCTGAAGTGATTAAATTATCTCTTGAACGGATAGAAAATATGATAATATCTCGAGAAGAGATCAAAAATCTCCCAAAAAGATCGAAATCTCCCAAAGAGATCTCATAAGAGAGAAACTCCAGAAAAGATAAATTTTCAGAAGAGATCTCAGAAAACCTCTAGCATAGATAAATCTCTAGAAGAGACTTACTATAATCTTCTGAAGAGATAATCTTCCGCTGAGATAAATCCCCTGTAGAGATATAACATGAATAGCTACCTTACTCAATGTCATGACCCGCACCCTAGAGTAAGGGCACGAGACGTGGGTACGTCCAGCCTACGCCGCAGTGTCAGCGGTAGAACGTTGTTCTAGGTCACAACATCTAACAATAAAACTCTAAATAGTTTATACTCCCCGAATGGGGGTGACATAGCAGTAAATAACTCAATCACAACTAAGGAAGAGATAGCACGATATGATATAGAATTCAAGAAAAAAAACAGATGATAAAATAGTCTAAGATAATATCCCAGCTAAAATCTAGAGTACAAATCCCAGCTACTGAATATGAAAGAATGTATACAACTCAGAATCTCAGAACATAAATAAAGTCTAGCTAAATAGTCTCAAGACAACATAAGTAAGATAAGCCTAACTAAACTAGTCTAGACAGTGGGGGTAATGTTATCAGCTAGAGCTGGGTCCTCCTAAGAGTCCAGCTCGCAAGTGTCGTCTAGGGCTGCCCCGTAGAAGGTATCCACACAGGCCTCCTCCTCGTCCTCTGTAATATTTTCAACAGGTTCAGTCAGGACAGGAGCGAGCACAGTACATCTCAACAGTTCATAGCAGGTTAGAAAATATAATCATGCAGTAAAGTAAGATACAGGTACTGAAGGAAGTGCAGTATGTAAACAGAGAGAGAACTGTAATAGAAATATCTACTATAAATAGAGACTAACAGTGGCTAGTGAGTCAGAGTACAATATAGACATGTAAATGGCATAGGAGATTCTGATGCTACACTATGGAATGATTCTGATGCTACACTACTTGGATAGTATTCATATGTCTATTTCTACTCTCCCGTACCCCCAATCAATACACAAGGATCCAACCAGGTTATGTTATGATTCCATGCAAAGGCCCCCGAAGGGTGATACATGGATGTCCCATAAATGGGGATTCTAGGAGATTCTAGGATACCCAGTAAATGGGATAAGGATTCAAGAAGACTCTGTGATCATAAGAATATATGTCACAGGTGATCAATGAACCAATGAAGCATAATGATACCCCATGTAAGTGAAACGCACAGAACATGTAGTACCTGATGCTCCCTAAGGATAACATCTCAAGAAGGGATCCATATAGTACCAATCCGTGTGACCAACGTGACAGTAACAATTAAAGGTCAATCTAAGCAGGATATGAAATGATCAGAGAATGTACTCGCCTGGTATCTGAGTGTCCGAATGAAATGTACTGTCCGAAGAGAGGTATCTGGCTCCTAATCAGAACAGCACAAGTCACAACAAGTCTAAAATGGTAAAATGATGTTCTACTATGCATTCTACATAATTATAGGTCAATCTAAGCCAAAGTCAACTCTTGGTCAACTCTGGTCAACCCTAGAAGTCAAACTAGGTCAACCAAGTCAAACCTAAGTCAAACAAGTCTACACTAGTCTAGCAAGTCTATTCTAGGCCTAACAATGCTATACAAGACTATTCTAGACTTACTAGGCAACAGACACACACATAGGCCATAGGCTATATCATGCCTATAAGCCAACCTATAACACAAGACTATATGACATTATCTATATCTAAAATACTACACATATTGATATGTTATCTAACACAACTTAGAAATACACATTAGCCTATAGGTATACCTACAATATATATATATATATATATATATATATATATATATATATATATATATATACATTACACAAACATACATATATAGGTATTCATATATAATATATGTGCATACATGTGGTATATAGGCTTAATTACCTAATACATATAGATATACATATGCATATAGAGAGAGGAAAGACAAGGTGTGTGTGAATGCATGAGAGGGATCATGTAAATGTGTGTGTGTGTGTGTGATTTCTGATTTGTGTATGACAATGTGTAGTGTTAACTAAGTGTGTGTCACAGCCATAGGTGTGTGTGAATAGGGGTGTGGACTTGTAACCTGTGTGAGTGTGAGAGAGAGAGAGAGAGCAATGTGTTTTAGAGAGTGAGGGTGGAATGTGTGTGTATGTAAATGCTTGTGTGTGTATGTGAATGCTTGTGTGTGTGTGAGTAAACTGGACAGTGAGGTGAGTGTGTGTAAAATAATGTGTGTAGAGAGGGGGGTGATGTGGGAGTGTAGCAGTGAGTGTTACACAGGAAAACAGGGAACATGTGTACATGTGTGTGTGTAGGTAGGGTGTGAGAGTGGGGAATAACAGTGAGCAGTGAGGAGTGAAAAATGGAAAACAGCAACAACAAAGGAAGGAAGGAAATCAATTCACAATATCAGCAAACTGAACCCAGTTCAGTCTACACCTATCCCAACCCCATTTTGATTCCAAATTACAACCATACAACCCCAAATTCATATCATAGCTAGATAACATATAGGAGAATCAATATGAGGTTTTAAACCACACTATTAATCAGTATATAATGGTTAAAAGGCTGCCAAAATTCATATATTCAAATCTGAAAAAAAACAAAAAATGAAGAACTGATATTAAGGTTTCGGAATTTAGGGGTAATGAGAATTGATCAATCAAATCAAGTAAAATGCAAAAACAGTGGTTGGTAATGAATATACACATTGTGTACGTATCAAACAATATATTGGTGTCCACCCAAGTGGACACAATGTGTCCAAACTGATGTAAAAACCCAATCGAACCCAGGACACAGTGCAACAGGAAACTCATCGTGCACGTGTGCACGCGTGTCGTGCACACGACACAGGACACAACGTGTATCGAGGTTACTAACCTAGGTAGCCCACCTATAGGACTACACATTAGGCTAGGCAACTCGTGTCCAAGTCGTGTCAGTGAGTGATACGAAAACCGTATCAGTGTCAAATAATCCCGACTGAACTGTCAGTCCAAACCCAGTGCAATGAGGATTACTCCCTCGACATGCCACGTGGGCCCCTGAAACTTGACACGTGGCGTGTCAGTCACTGCCCCATGGGGTGTGCCGAATCTCGTGTGTCCTAGCTGTGTGTCGTATCCGGTGCAGCTCCCGAACAGCAGGACAGCCTGCACGCGCGCGTGCACCCGCGTGTGCACGTGTCGAATCCGACACGACATGACACAGTGACACCCCCAGTCCACAAGAAATGCATAAGCAATAACAAATACTAATTTCCTATTCAATTAGTTTCTAAAAATTAGATCGAAATGCCCATTGGGGCATTTCATCAAACATCTAGAGAATGGGACTGATACATGTCCATTTAGGATATGAAACGGACACAAAACCTTGGTCTAGGCATACCTACAGTTAGGGTAGAACCTAGGGCTTCCCAAATATGCAAAGAAACTAGAAATTTAATGGAGTTTACATTGATTTACCTATTGGTGTTAAAATACAAGGAAAGCCTCAAATGGGGGGTTCCTCTTGCTAGCAAACTTCTCCAAATTGATTTGAATCTGAGAAAAATATATAACAACAGCAAGAACACTTAATTTAAACCTATTGCAATTTGTTTAAGGGAAAATGGAGCAAAAATGGAATTTCTAAGAATTTTTGAAGTTGAGAAATACCTCTTTCTAAAGCTTGTTCTTCCTTAGAGGCTAGCCCTAATTTCTAGGAGGATATTTATAAGGGGGGAATCCCTAGGTCTAGGTTTATGTGGCCGGCCAAGTAGGGATTGGGTTAGGGCTAGGTTCACATGGCTAATGGATGGGCTAGTCATTAATCAATGTTCAATCACAAGTCATGACTTGTGTCTAATGTCTTCTATTCTAACTCTATATTCCCAATTGATTCTAATAGCTAGAGTATGGTTAACTTAACTTAACCTAGGGTCTCAATCTAACCAAGTCTAAACTCAACTAGGGTTAAGTCACAAAGTCAAAGCTAGTCAAAGTCAACCTAGTCAACCTTTATTTAAACAATTCCAAAATAATTTCTAAAAATTCCCATAAATTCAAATAACCCTAAAAATGACAAAAATACTCTCAAACTAGAAATGTGGTAGTGACACTCAATAAACTATAATGGCCAAGTCAATGGAATTCGTTACGATCGAAAGAGCATGTTCTACGTCATGAAGTACCATATTTAAAGAATCACTATAGGAAAATTGTGTTTTTACGGCACGCAATGTGCACCGTAAAACACTTTAGACGACGTACATGTTAACGCCGTATTAGACCACGCCGTAGAAAGAAGGTAGTTTACACGACATAGTCTGCGTGCCATCTAAACTCAATTTGTGCGCTGTCTATACTCAATCACTACATTCATTGTGTGCCGTAAAAATAAAATTATGGCATTCTCATGCACGTCGTTACTAACATTCTACGACATTCCTTTGCATGTCTTTATTAGTTAATTATGACATTCATTGTATGTCATAAAAAGTATCATATACACATCAATTAGGACATATTATGCATGCCTTAAATTGTCTTCAATTTTTTTAAAAAAAAATCTGCTTTTTTGTATTCAATTTTACTTTGACATTCAATCACAATATATATATATATACACAACACTTATGAAAAGTAATATCTTTCACTGAAACAATAATATCAAATCATCCAAATCCAAAATCAATTTATAATAAACACAACAATTGTTATAAGTACTAACTTTTATTGAAACCATAATAATGTCAAATCATGTGAATCCCAAATCACCAACTAAAATATCACAAAAATGTGGTCATATACTTAACCTAGGTCTATACAAACTATATCAATTCCTTTATTCCATTCACAGTCAAAAAGCAACAAAATTAGAGGCATCTTCAGTCGCAATTGTATCAAAAGTGCCCATGTCCACAACCTCCAGACAAACAACGTATAGATGCAGCAAAAAGTAGCACCTCTTATATAACCTATTATATACAATAAAAAATCACGTCAATATAAAGTTCAAAATGAATGGTTTAACAAACTATTAGCAAAAATATAACAAATATATAGACCTGCACATATTGTAACATTCCAGATGACATCCATTGGAAAAATATGGAGCATCTCTCTGAATGTGTCATCTCATAGAAGTCCCCTGTAGATGAAATAAAGACATCAGTTGCAAGGAAAAGAAAGGGAAACCAAAAAAGAAGAAGAAGAATCTCATAAATAACAGTTGTCACAACTAGTTGGAAAAAGTATAGGCATTCCTTCAAAAGCTAGCCAACAATGTATTATGTATGTGAATGAGAAAATATACATCTAGATTCTTTGCGTATAAAAGAGTGATCCACTAAACTGGCACCAACTAAAACCTTCATAGATAGTTGTATTTGGGGGCAAGGCTATAGCCACTACAGACACTTCAAGAAACAGAGTACTATCAAGAAGAGGTGAGACTTGTTCAACTCATATGGATTTAGAGCATTAGTAATCAATCTATACATGCATAAAAGAAATATAGTCATGTAACTTAATTTAAGAAAACAAACATAAAATCTATAATAAGTGCAACAGCCATAATCAATACCCTCAGTGTTTGCCAGGGACTGAATGAAGGCAATTGGAATCATGAGGAAAAATGTCACCAAGAAAGATATACCACTAAATATGGAAGGTTCAAAGGTATTAATTCGTGTGTCATTAGAAGAAGTACCAATCTCAGTCTTGCATTTTAGTTTATAGGCTCTCTGGAGGATGACACAAATCTATTGTTGATTCTAATCTACAAATAGCCACAAATGTGAAATAATAATCCTATTAGATATAAAATACCAAAGAGAATTAACCACTGTACCAACTTGGGCATGATGGAGGTCCGCCTCAATGTGCTTCTAAACACAAAATGAAGCTAAGGTTGCCAAGGAATACCTGGTATAAATATCAGTAGCAATAAAATTTCTGGTGAGATATAATATATCATGAAATCGCCAAGGAATTCCTTTAAGGATTTTGACAACCGACAGAGCATCACCATATATTATCAAATAGAGCTTTGTAGCTTGATGGATAGATCAATACCCAATTTAAAATCATGTAATTCTAATTCAATACTCAATCCAGATTGAAGTGAGATAGGGGAGAACCTTGTCATTGCTGCAAGGAATTTACCTTTGTAATCTCTAGCAATAGCTGATGCTGCAAAGTTTGTTGTAGAATTAACGCCATCCACATTACTCTTTATAGAAAGTCTTGGGGAAGACATTTATCAAAAATAGATTGGAAAGTAGACAATTATCAATAATAGATCGGAAAGTAGAGATTTAGGATTTGGATTGAAGGAGACAATGGCCCAGGTATTTGTCATCTATGTTCATAGGTTGAATTTGCAACATATGAGTAGTAGAATCACTGAGATTATGGTCTGATATTCCTTGGCAATGACACATTTTACGGGACACTCACCTAGAACACAAGGTTTTTCTATCGTGTTCGACACCAAATGAAGCTAAGGTTGAAACATAACTTAATCCAAACTAGCCTGAATATGTTCTTGAAGTATTTTGATAATTCTTAGAGTGCGATCATTGTGGTGTCGAAGATCATGTGTCTTGCAAGTTTGGAGCGAGGAACACATTGGTAACTTGGATGAATCAAACTAACATGTACTAACAAACATATACAACTTGGATGATTCATAATTTTGTCCAACTAACCCATGCCAAACCGTACCTACAGCCATGGCATAGAAGTGTATGTGCGCATGCACACACAACTACATTATCATGAAATAGACTATGTTCTTATCATTCGTCAAACTCAAATTTATGAGAGGAAGAACTAGCAAAATTTGTAATTGAAGTTGGTAAGCTTATTTCCTTCCCTCTTCAGTAAAGAGTTCATCAATAGCAAAGCATTCCACTTCGTAACAAAAAAAGAGAAACTTGAATCTTTTGTGCCATAAAAAGAAGAAAAAACGTGATAACTTTTTGATGCCAAAAATGAAAAAATAAAAGATAGGATAACCACCAGCAAGTTCAATCCCAGAACATTCTCTACCAATAACCTGCTCATGAAATTTGTGGCATGAACTGTTATTGCCTTCTCATTAATTTCTTAATACCATGATTCCACAACACCAGACGACAATTTGATAACAATGACTTAAGAGCAACTTCCCATTGATATTAGAAATTAGAAGTTATAATTCCCCAATGCATCCCTCAACCAGGAATATAGGAAAAAATGCACAAAAGGCAAGGAATTACAGAGGTTCAACTTGAATCATGAAATTATAAAATTCATGGATGTGCCAAAATGACGGACCCCAATGTCTCCAACCAAACAATACCTTAGAATCCAAGTGAAAAATACCACGGGTACACTAAATGAAACTATTGAGAAACTGTTAATATATATTAGAATTTTAATTTTCTGTATGCTCAAATTCACCCCAGACAATGTTCCTGCCATTTATGTTCAAACTACCATTTCCCTGAATGTCAAAATCTATGATAAGAACAACGAAGCCTTTATCCCAAAATTTTGGGTCATCCATTTTGAATTTTTTTTTCCATTTAGCTCTCTTAAGGGCCATGCAAAACATTTTCCACTTCTTTAGTGTCAAATAACATTTCCAATTCTTTGTGATGCAACACTGTGTTGGTGTTTGGTATTGACTCTAGGAACTATATAGTTGTCCACCCATTTCTATAGGCAACTCCATAGAGTTGTGAATGGTTTATAAATAGAGGCCACTAATATAGAAGGTCCAGAGAAGATGATAAAAAAACATTTTGACATTTTTAAGCTGAGTAGAGAATCAAAAATAGTTATCCCGTGTAAGCATATATTAAAAACATACAAATGCAAAAATAATTATTATTACATAATAATCGCTTATCAATTAAAGGACAATAAGTTAAATAGAAAATTTGTGGCATAAATAAGATTAGCTCGTGGATCTCTGACAATTTGTCGGACGTGTTTCACTGTATCAATGGTGTGCGCAAATCATGAACATGCCAAGATGACACAAACTTGAAAACTACCAATTGAAAATTAAAATAAATATCTAAAAGAGATCAACCACAAATGGAGATAAACAAGAAAACAATACTAAATTCCCAGTTGCTATGATACTTTCCCCAGGAGATAATATAGCACCAGGAGGGCACATAAAGCAGCTCTTTGGTGCAGTTGTTTGAAACTGAAGCCAAAAACAAAAGCATACTAAGTAAAATAAGACAACCTGATCTGAAGAGGTCTAAATAATACAGAATTATTCAGTTATTTTCTTTGATACTTAA
Source organism: Iris pallida (assembly GCA_029216955.1). Taxonomy (NCBI): domain Eukaryota; kingdom Viridiplantae; phylum Streptophyta; class Magnoliopsida; order Asparagales; family Iridaceae; genus Iris; species Iris pallida. The sequence continues at coordinate 11,099,920 of JANAVB010031619.1, forward strand.
CAATTATGCAATATGAGCAAGAACTACTTTACAAAGTTTAATAGAGAGAATAATATGAAATTTGACTAGGTATGTTATACTTGACACTTAACACACCTTAAACGCAACATGAGACTTGCTGGTATTCTTTATCGGGATGACACTTCTAACCTCCAGGTTCATCTTCACCAAGGAAATCATTGTAACAAACAATTAATACAAGAATGGAAGTATGGGAGTAGCATAATCTTAGGATATTAGGAAGACAAGAAGTCAGTGTAATTGTCTGCATAAGTTACATGGTTCTTTTAGAAACATTATTAAGGCATAGAAACTAATGATCCTTTATACGAACTTTGAAAACTAATGTATGCCGAAGATGAACATAGAAAGCTTTTAAAAAAATAAACTCAATAGAGTATTGATGCAGTTCTCAAATAAAATTGGTCACATCTTCCACCAATATGGAAACAATAACAAACCTAAGTATATCACATACCACTACAAAGTAACATATGAAAGATGGATGAATTTATGAAGTCAAGGATAAAAAAACTTAAAATACAATGACGAATTATTTTGCTGTCAATAGGCGTTTTTGAACTTCAACAAAGAATAAACATGAGTACTATGAACAAACATGAGCGTTAGTATAATAACTTAAGTTTTTGACTACTTTTCTTTCAAGGGTGCTACTATACTTTGGTTGTGGGTGCAAATTAAAGAAGGTGGAGCAGAGTAAGGGACCAGCTCAAGATTGTAGCAGATTCTTTCAGCATGATAGACATAAGCAGTAGGAGTTCATATTGGAAGACATCAAGAACAAAGTTACTCATATATATAAATATATATATTTTAAGAGAAACGGATACTTTATTGAAGTAATAGGCACAAAATGTCGAAGCCTATACAAGTAAGTGCGCTCAATGCAACAAAAGGAAAGGAGAATAAACAGCGCGAGACGTGCACAAAAGGAACCAGATCTCTATGACGGCCAACAGAAGCACGAGAGACCCGACGGAAGACCTAAAGAAGGGCCTCCCAAAAAGTATTGGGGGCGTGAGAGCAGCACCGCCTAGCTTTAAGAATTTGTCTGATAACCTCTCTGAATAATTATGAAGGGAGGAGTTGGCGATCTTCATATCTGAATTTGTTCATGTTCTTCCATAAAGCCCAGATTCTAGACGATCTGATGTCCGTGGGAGCGGCTCCAGCTGGCCAGAAGGTCATGGAAGCCGCCAGTCGGGAGGACAAGACTAAGTCTATTATGAAGATTGAGCCAAATATGATTCGCCAACTCACCAAAAAGAAGGATGTGCTCAGCCGATTCCGATTGGTGCCCCACGCAGCAATGGCATCTGGACGCTAGGTTGAATCCGATAGATTTGATAGAGTCGTCCGTCGGAAGCTTCCGTCGAAATACGCGCCAGATAAGGATAGACCATTTGATGGGTATGCAAGACTGCCAAAACTTAGCAAAAGTGGAATCTGGCACGCCACTGCCTCTCGCCACTAATCTGGCGGAGGCCAGCATGAAAGTCCTACTCGGGTTAGGTGACCATCTCCGCGTGTCGGATATGTAAGTGATCCTCAGGTTGGCTGCACGGAGACCATCGACCGCCGGCTGACCGAACCAATCTCTGACCCTCCTCCAATTCTAACGAGAACCGCCTACCCATAGATCTCTAATTTCGTAACCCGGTGGAGTACGGACGTTGGGCTGGATAGTGTCTTCCCCAAACCACCGTTCCAGATGGACCGATGAGCGGCCGTCGCCCAACTGCAGACGGATTAAAGGTTCTGCGAGGTTGCGTCCACGAATAATACGACGCCACGACGTCGAAGGTCTGTTGTTAGTGACTGCCTCCGACAGATGTGAGAATCTGGAGTATCTAGCTCTTATGAACATCGTCCATAGCGAGCTCTCCGTGCGCAATTTCTACCACAACTTCATGGAGCAGGCGTCTACGATGTGGGCAAGTCTGCTGAATTCCATACCTCATTCTTCGGTTGGTTTGGCCATGGTATCCCAACTGGCCCAGTGGTGTTTATCCTTGTCGTCGTGTTGACCCCAGAAGAACTTAGCGAAGAGAGATTCAAGATAGTGGAGGACCTTCTTGGTGGGGGAGCAGACGACAAGTGTGTACAATGGGATGGAGGAAAGGACGTATTTGATAAGGATCATCTTTCCCCCCGAAGATAATGTAGCGTTGTGCCAACCCGCGATCAGTTTACAGATCTTGTCTACAAGGTGGTCGTATATACCCGACCTCGACCTTTCGTACACCAGCAGGCAGCCCAAGTAGATGAAAGACGGGTAGGCCGTGGTGAACGAGGTCATGTCAGAAAGAACTACCGAACGAGTTCTATCGACTTTGTGATGGGTATATATGACGCTCTTGTTGTTATTGATGCGCTGTTCGGAGCAACTTGTGTATCTCGCGAGTGTGCTTAACACTACCTCTATCGATTCGAAGTCTCCAGAGAAGAAAATAAGGATGTCATCAGCGTACGCTAGGTGAGTGACAAGTGGACAGCCAGTGGTGGTGTAAAAGTGATGGAAATCGGGAATTCTGGACATGCTATTGAGACTTTTACTGAGCGCTTCAGCCACAATGATAAAAATTATGGAAGAGAGGGGATCCCCTTGTCTAACCCCACAGGTGGATCGGAAGAACCCCACCGCCTGGCCATTGATGACGGTGGAAAACCATGTGTTGTTGATAGATCTGAAGATGATGTCAATCCAAGATTCGAAAAAGTCGAACGCCCTGAAGACCCAGATCATGAATTGCCAGTCCAGGCGATCGTATGCCTTCTCCATGTCTAATTTGATGGCAATGTTTCTCCCTCTGGACGGGAACTTCATACATATGATCATCTCTTGAGCTAGGAGGATGTTGTCAGTGATGTTATGGCCTTGAACAAACCCGCTCTGTTCTTCAGAGATGATTTTGGAGAGGAGATGGGACATCCTGTTGGCAACGATCTTCGATATGATCCTGTTGGTGAATGTGCATAAGCTGATAGGGCGAAAGTCTTTGAAGGTTTTCAGGTTGTCTTTCTTGGGGATCAGGATGATGTTTGCTCAAGAAATGGATTTAGGATATCTCGCCCCTGGAAAAAGGCAATAGTGGCCTCCAATAAGTCGTATTTTAAGGTATGCCAACAGGCTCTGAAGAATATACTGTTGAATCCATCAGGCCCTGGAGCACTGTGTTCTTTTATAGACTAGACAGCCTCCTCAACCTCTTCCAACGAAGGGGTAACCAACAGGGTCTCATTCTCGCTGTTGCTGATGAGGGATAGGATTTCGGATAGAAGTGCGACGTCTTTAAAGACCTACTCTTTAGCAAAAAGTTTAGAGTAGAATTTTTCTGTCGCAGCCTGAATGCCTTCCCGGTCCTCAACCAGGGCGCCGTTGTCGTCGGATATCCGGTAAAGTTGTAATTAGTTTTTGCGACCTTTGACGCACGTGTGAAAGAAATTGGTATTCTGATCACCTTCGGTATCCCAGGTCAATCTGGCTTTTTGCCTCCAGAAATCCGTTTCCACCTTAAGCCTGGATTTCAGAATAGCTCTGGCGAGGTTGAGCGATGCGCGGGCAGTCGGAGATCTGTCGGCGGTAAACGAGATTTTAGCCTGAGTGATATCGTCTTCTACCGCCTTAATGGCCTAGAAAATGTCTCCAAAAGCCGTCTTGCTCTAGGACTATAATGCCTTGCGAGTGACTTTAAGTTTAGCCGCCACGCGTAATAGAGGGTCAACTTCCGACACGAAGTTCCAAGCGGATGCAACGACATTCTGGAATTGGGGATGGTGCTGCCAGAAGTTGAGGAAGCAAAATAGTTTTTTAGTGCCGGTGTGATTGTTGCTGATCATGATGAAGAGAGGGGAGTGGTCCGATTCAGTGGAGTTCAGATGAGAGAGGTTAGTAATCAGGCCCATGTCAGACCAACGGTCGTTGACCATCGCCCGATCTAAGCGAGAGTACTGGCGCCGATGTCCCTCCTGTATGTTGCACCAGGTGAATGCACTGCCGTGGAAGGGGATGGAGTTTAAGTTTCCATGGAAGATGAAGTTGTTGAAATAATCCATCGCAGGCTGGAGAGGCAAGCGACCACCAGATTTCTCCTCTATTGGACACCGTATTGAAATCTCTGATGCACAGCCACGGGAGACCATGGTAGGGAGAGGCGGCTTCCAGCAGGTCTTCCTAAAGCAATCTTCGTTCAGTGTAGTCACAGCTGCCATGGACGGCGGAAAGGATGGAGCGGGACTTGAGGGCCGGATGATCGACCCAACAAGCACTACTAAAATACAGTAAATTGGCGACGGAGGATTAGCGACGGATCGCATCCGTCGGCCATAGGGAAGGCCACGCGACTAACTTGTGCCTGGCTACCGTCAAAAAGCAATGGAAATTTTTTTTAGTTTTTTTGCGTCAAAATCAGTCGCACATCCATCGCTAATTTGACGAAACTTTGGCGACGGATTTGTGTCCGTCGCTAATATGTCACACATTGTGGCGACAAAATCTGAAAAACTGGTGCACTAAATTAGCGTCTATGTAGCGACGGACGTTCAGTCGGTAATCTAGTTGGTATTTAGCAGCTACCTACCGACGGATATATCCGTCGGTAATCCGTCGCTAAATACTGTAACCTAACTTAAATTGAACCGATAGGAAGGAATTTTTTATTCCCCCCAAAAAAGTCTCTCTCTTCCCCCCTCTCTCTCTATCTTTCTCTCTCCGGCGAGCTCTCTCCGACGGGTCACATTCTCCGGCGAAGCTCTCTCCGACGGGTATCTCCCTCTCAGGTATGCTCTCTCTCTCCCTCTCTCTCTCTGTTTAGGGTTTCGGGTTGGTGGGGGGTCGACTGTCGCTGGGGCCGGCGGGGTGGGGGGAGGTTGTTGAGGGCGGGGGCAGGGTACGGTTTAGGGTTTCGGGGCAGGGGTAGGGTTTCGGGTGGGGGGTGGGCCGGCTGTCGCGGGGGCCGGCGGTGATGGGATGAGGGAGGGGGCGGGGGGTGGATGGTGTTGGGTGCTGGGCGAGGGGCAGGGGTAGGGTTTAGGGTTTGCTGTCGGGGGTGAGGGGGAGGGTGGGTGGGTATTTGCTGACGGGGGGGAGGGGGTGTGGTGGGGGTTTGCTGTCGGGGGGAGGGGGGTGTGGGAGGGGGAGGGGGTTTGTTGTCCGACGGGGTAGGGGAGGGGGTGGGGGGGTATCAGTGGTTTTGGATCGGACCATTCCTATGAGTATCGGTGGTTTCGAATCGGAGTATCGGATCAAGGGAGGGGGTATAGGTGGTTTCGGATCGGACCAATCCTATGAGTATCGGATCGAGGGAGGGGGGTATCTTATTTTCATGTATATTTTCTTACAGTTCATGTATCTTACTCTTTTGTATACTTTATATTTCCTGTCATGATATGAACTGCGTGAGATGTATTATGCTTGTTGCTGTCCTGATTGGACCTGTTGAAAATATTACAGATGACACCGAGGAGTTCTGTCCTACCTATTATGGAGCAGCCTTAGATGACACTTGCGAGCTAGACTCTCAGGAGGACCTAGCTCTAGCAGAGGATATCACCCCTACTGCTTAGACTAGTTAGCTAGACTGTCTATCTTATTTTGTTGTCTTGTCTTTGTATTGACTTTTGAGATGTATTATTTCTGGATGTTGAGATATTATATCATTTAGACACTTAGACTTATTTTCTTCCGTTTGTATGTTCTCTTTTGAGATTTCACATCTATCTTATCGTGTTTTTATCTACCTCTAGATTTTGTGATTGAGTTGTATCTTTTGAGATTATCCTCCGTTCGGACAGTATATTATATTTTATTTAGTTGTGATTATGACCTAGAACAGCGTTCTACTGCCGACACTGTGGCATAGGCTGGACGTACCTACTTCTCGTGCCCCTACACTGGGTGCGGGTCGTGACACGTTTTTAGTGGTAGCCCATGCAGGTCGAGATTCACATTAGTACGAAGTCGAGGTAGTGCGACAATTAGTTGTACTACTCCGCACTTACGATAAGAGATAAGGAATAGGTCTTAGAATAAGAGGATACTCAATCATAGTTAGAATTCCTTGAGAGATTCTTGGGATGACCCTTGAGATTCTTATTATAAACTATCTCGAAATTCGATTCCAACAGTTCCTGTTTACCTTCCTTGATCGTTGATGAATTTGATTCTTGGTGTTCATTGTTGATTTAATTTTCTACCAAGATAAATCGTATGGGCTAGGTTACCTCAGTTATGGAGTCTAGAGTCTTCTACAGTTATATTAGCTGGCATGGTGAGGACATATAGTCTGATTTTGGATGTATTTCTCGGATGTGGGAATTTAAGGTTTTTGCAGCCAAGCTAGCGGCAATGCAAAATTTTTAAATACCATGATTCTAGAGGTATGTGTCTTAGTTACAGAATCTATGGTTTATCGTAGCCTTGCTTACTAGTATGACGCGGATTCTGAGTATCATAATTTTGGACAGACGCATATGATTATCAGATTGTATCTTGAGAAGGTTCTTAGAACATATCATCTCTACATTTTGTTTCAGTCTTTATCAAAAAAAATTTTTGTTTGTTTTATTATCAATTAACTTAGGAGTAGGGATAGTTTTAGTTATTTAGTCTAATCCTTTGTAGAAATTCATTTAGATATAATTCTTTCATAGCACAATAATTTGATGACTTGTGATAGGCCTTTACCTTAGAGGTGATTGTATAGCTCTGGTAATAGAATAAGTAACCCTGGTAGCTTGTTCTCTGCTAATTATGATCACCAGTTTTCCACATGGGATGTTAGTCTGCTCAGGAGGTAGTGACCCCTCTAGCTGATCAGAAGGACAGTAGGATGTATATAATGATGGTTAGAACAGTAATATTTCGTAGGTATACTTTAGAAACAATAAGGATATTCGAGGTTGGTTTGTTTTGGTGAACTTGAATAATTTTAGGTTATTTCTCGAGATATTTCACTTAAGGTTGTGATGTTAAATATGGGAATTTAAATATAGAGAAGAGAATTTACCTGTGATGCGATGATGATACAAAATCGAATAAGATGTTGGTAAGAGGGCGACTAAGAACAGAGTGAACACAAGGATCCAAGTTTTAAATTTTTGAGTTATAGAAAAAATTAAAGATTTGTGGAGATTTTAAATTTTAAAAAAGCGTAATATTTGAAGGTGTACATGAAGGAAATACGAAGGTTGATTTTATAATAGAGAATAAGTTCCTGCATGACATAGAAGTATTAGCTCCGAAAGATTTTGAGGACAGTGATTTGAACAAGTTTGAGGATTTCATAAACTTTGATCTAAAGATTTTGGATCCAAGTTAGAACAAGGTGTAAGAATTTAAATTTTGGGATGATTAAGTTGAAAAAAAAGGGGAGGAGAGTTTTAACAAGAGCATGATTCATGAGAAGAGCCTTGGGGATTAAGGCTCTGCCTCCAGGAGGGAGTTCTATTCACCAGACCAAGTTGAAGGTGAGTTTTGACCTAGACCTTAGCATGTCTTTGATGAATTGATACACCCCTTGCTTGTATGCTTTGATACCTTATGACTGCTTTTGATCTAGTATGGTTAGAGTAGCTAGATGAGACCCTAGACTGATATTGCCTGCCGTGACCCTGTATGTTATTCTTTCAAATTGCATGATTTAGATGAGTTTTCTGAGACCTTGATTGTTGGGGACGAGACTCTAGGAGGAGTAAGACCATCTTAATTTTGAGGACAAAATTTTTCCAAGGAGGGTAGACTTGTAACACCCACTTTTGTAAAATGAGAATAATGTTGAACTTTTGTAAAATAAATCATTTAATAATAGGATTTAAATCATGTTAATGATTTTTGGTAAATTTTAATTATTTTATTACTATTTAAATTGGTGAATTATGATTTTGGTGTTTAACTAGTGTAACCCTAGAATTGCTAAGCCTAGAGACTAATCACAACCATGGGGACCTAACCATGTGATCAGATTGACTAATTACCACTTTTTAGTCTAAGGGTATTTTGGTCATTTTTGAATTTTAGTGAAAATAAATTTTGATTAATTAATTATGTGCTAATCTATTTGTTAAGCCTAAACATAGAATTGCCCTAATCTAGATTGTTAACCATGAGCCTAGATATTAGATTAGAAGCTTCCATTACATGAAAAGGTTAGGAATATCTAGACATTTGTTAAGGTTGGATATTTTGGTTAGGAAACCCTAATTTAGATGGGCCTTTGAGTACAGGCTTGAATTGAACTTGCTAGAAGGCCTTAAACCTCAATTGAACTAAACCCTAACCCTAGAATCATCCCTAGGCAGCCAAGAGGCAGCCCCCCTCTAAATAAACATCTCATGTTCACATCTTGCCTCTTTTACAAAGCCTCTTCAAACCCTAGTTTGAGTTCTTCCCAAAATCATCCCTAATTCTCCAAATCACCTATAAATTGAGCCTAGTCTTTTGAATTGCACTCTCCTACAGTAGAGGAGACCATCGGTGGATAGCTAGCAAGGATTTTGAAGCTTTGGACCATTGTAAGTTGGAGAAGGAGTGTCATTCTTAGGCTTTTTCATTGAGATTTGACTCTCAATAGGTTATGGCCTCTAAACCCTTTAAATTTTTGTTTTCTCTTTATAGATGCATACATCTAAGTACCATGGACCTGTAGACCAAGTTTGATAGGATTTTGAATCCATTAGGTATGCGTATTGCATGAGTATCGATGTGCTATATAAAGTGTTTGGTGAAATATCATAAAGAAATGAATTTCTGTAAATTGCAAACCTAATTACATGAATTTGTAGATCTATATGTATGTAGTAACTGTTGTGAAGACTGAGTTGATTTTGATACTGTTTTCGTGTCCAAACTGGACATGGAGACGTAATACGAGGTCCCATGCACAGCTCGTGCACTGTCCTACATTTCGAGTGCCATAACTCGATGCACAGGACACGTGGACACGTGAAACTTGATGGACACGTGGGGGCAACCTCAATCCACATGCCCATGAAGTTTTACGAGATTTTGTTGAGTGTGCGCGAAGTTATTGAGCCCGCATGGGTCTCGGCTTGTTGTGCACACGCACGAAATTGAGCCCTGATACGCACTTGTATCTCTGACACGAGGACTCGAGGCAGGGTGTCTAACACCTAGACCTAACCACCATTGACACTTGGAAATGTGCACGAGGTTTCACGTACACTGTGTCGTGTCTGACACGACTCGACATGGCTGCACGAGCCTGTCTAAACACAGTTTATTGATACGATTTGACACGATTTAGTTCATTGGGACACGTGGGGCTTTTCCCTACACTATACACATGTTTTCCTAATTTAGTTTCGAATTTACATTGCTATTTTGCTTTTCGAATAGAAATGTTGAGATGAAACTGGTTTCCTGATTTTTTTTCCCATTTTGAGTTTTATGAAGAATTGATTTTGGTTTCTCAGGTTGGGATAGAGTATAGTAGTTAGTTCAGATATTAGGTTGGGTTTCAATCGAATGTCTGATATTTAGGTTCCAGTTTGGATAAACAGTAGTGCCACTGATGCAGTCCACTTTATATCTGTTTAGTTCGAGATATCCTTACATCAACCCTTACATGTTCAAGTTTGATGAAGGTGACCTGTGAAGAAAGATGTGTAGCTCATTTGATGTATGTATCAGTGGATAGGCTTATATGTACTAGCTCTATATAGGAAATAGAATGTAACAGTTATATAGAAAACCTATATCATTTCATATAGGCATCAATTGTATAGTGGATAGAGGCTCGGGAAATGTAGGATATGACAGAGCAGTTTCCTTGGTCTACATCACTCATTTAAGTCCTAGTCTTAAGAATGAACCTCCAAGTTCAGTCTTTACCTCGAGAGTCAATCCTATTCTCTCGTCTTAAAGTTTAGTCCTTGAGTGGGAAGTCTTAGTAATAGCAATTTAGGAAGAGATGGGCTCGGGTTGGATGTGTGTTTAGGTGAGATAAGTGTCTGATTGGGGATATCCTCCATTTTTATTACATATCCAAGCAATCATTATAGCTAGGTATATAGAAGTGAATATACTGTAGGTAGGTAGGGTGAGGAAGTGTGTGTGTACTAAGTGAGTTAGTGAAGAGTGCACTACAAAAAATAACCCTATTTTGCAATGGTTTTAGTGCACAACTTTTATGAATGTTACTGGAACTATAATTTGCAACAGTTACATAACGATTAAAATAACCGTTTCTAAATTACATATATTTGCAATGGTTATTGATTAACCATTGTCTAATACATATTTTTTACAACGGTTCATAAACACTTGCTAAACAATTTTTTTACACAACGGTCAATCAACAATTTTATAAAAATGTTGTCAAAGCGAGTTGAATGGGCAACGGTTATATAAGGGTTTTAAGTATTTGTTACAAATTTATTAATATTTTGCAACGATTACATAAAGCCTTATAAAAAGGCTCATTGTTAGCAATAGTTGTGCAACAAATTTTGCAACCTGTTATGAGTGGGATTATTATTTGTAATGATTGTGCAACGATTTATGCTACCTGTTGCAATTTTTTTGTTTAATAACAACGTTTATGATAATCATTGTCAAAAGAATAAACAACTATTACAAAATATTGATCTTGCAACAGTTTGTTTATAGTCGTTACAAATTCAATATCCAATTTGAATTTTATTTATACACAATAAGGATTTAATCACTAGAATTACTCATATTAATTGGTTCCTTGTTCACTGATAAAAATATTAGATAATATATTTAACATCGATCCAAAAGCTTCAATTGATGAAAATGATATAAGTACATATATATTATATATAAGTATTTATATATAAATGAGCTTGTAGCCTAGTGGTAGAGCGGAGGTATGTGATCCAGGAGGTTGGGAGTTCGAGCCCTATTGGAGGTAAAAAAACTATTTTTATTGATCGTTGCCTATTATCCGCAACAATTTATAACCGTTGCATAAAATATCTTAGGCAACAGTTATCAACCATCGTGCTTTACTCAATATTTACAATGGTTTGTAAATCGTTGCCAAATATATTATTGACAACACTATGTAACCGTTATGCATTGATGTACGTGAGATCCATTGCATAGTACATTATTGACAACTATTTATAAAAATGTTGCTTATTATCCGCAACAATTTTTAACTGTTGCATGAAATATTTTAGGCAACAGTTGTCAACCATCGTGCTGTACTCAATATTTACAATGGTTTGTAAATCGTTGCCAAATATATTATTGACAACACTATGTAACTGTTATGCATTGACGTACGTGAGATCCATTGCATAATACATTATTTACAACTATTTATAAAAACGTTGCAAAAACCTTCTATAACCGTTGCAAGAGGAACCTGTGACGCTCGAATTTACAATGGTTCCAATAACTGTTGCAGAATGATTTTGCAATGGGTTATATTATTTTTGTAATAGTTTTTGACCGTTGTAAGACACCATAGTTTCTTGTAGTGGTGATTTAGAGTGAGGAAGTTGGTAGACACTCATGTTCAGACCCTAGTTGATGAACCAGTTTAGGATAATGGATTGAGAGAGTAGTTTGGCATGTTCTGTTTTTGTCCAGCCCCTTAGTTACTTGTTCAGTCCATAGTATTAGACATGTTCCTTGAAACTAGAACCTTTGCCTAGCTATGACCTTTATATATGATATATATTGAAAGTGAATATATGCTATGATTATATATATATATTATATATATATATATATATATATATATATATATATATATATATATATATATATATATATATATATATATAAAAATATATATATATATATATATATATATATATATAAATATATATATATATATATATATGTGTGATGATAGATAGATAGATAAATAATGTATAGGAAATGGTATAGATGTGAGAGTTAGGGTTAATATATAGGTGTAATGTATATATATGATTTTTGTAGGCTAGTAGCTATTTTGTGAGATATTTTATATATGATATACATATATACTTAACTTAGTATACCTTAGCCTATACTTGTGTTAACCTATAGATTGACCTAGAAATAGACTCATTAGGCCTATTTGGACTTGTAGAATAGAGTTTGACCAAACCTTAAATATTGACCCAAATAGCGTAGTTGAACATTGACTCAGTTGACGAAACCCTAAAGTTGACCAATAGTTGACCATTGACCAAATTGACCGTTGATAGCCTAAGTTTGACCAGTTGACCAAGATAGCCTTGTTATTGACCTAGTTTGACTAGATGTTGACTTAGATTAACCCAGTGTTGACCAGAGTTGACTTTGACCTAGATTGGCTTAGAATCATGTAGATTGTATTGTAAATTCAATTATCATATAAATTGAACTCTTTATAACCTGTGTTACTTTAACTAGGACTCGGTGACTCCAGTTTGGCCATCTTTTCTCATCAGCTATTCAGGGTATCAGGTGAGTATATTTTCTGATCGTTTCATACTTGTTAGGACTTATATTCTTGCTCTAGATCACTTTATTTGATGCTGTCACGATATTGTCACGGATTTGTACTATATGGATCTTTTTATGAGATGTTATCCCCCTCGGGAGCACCGGATACGTCATGTCATGTGCTTTTCAGTAAATCATGTATTCATGTTCTTTTACTATTCATATGCACTCATGTGATTCATGTACTCTCATGTTCACTGAGCCCATCATGTATATTATTCTTGTGCACCCATTTATTGAGCCCACGTGAAATCATGTATGTAACATAACTTGAATGGATCCTTGTGTATTGATTGGGGCATGGGTGAGTAGAAGTGGTTATGTGAATCATTATCCCCAGTAGGTATTCATGTAAAATTCTATAGCTTATTCATGTGTAACCCAATCCTGTTTACATAACCGTATTGTGCTCTAAATTACTAGTCACTTACAGTTCTTACTTATCATGTATATATTTTCAGTTTACAAATATCTCTCTTATTTTCATGAACATCTTCTTACAGTTTATGTATCTTACTCTTTTGCATGCTTTACATTTCTTGTCATGATATGAACTGCGTGAGATGTATTGTGCTCGTTCATGTCCTGACTAGACCTGTTAAAAATATTATAGATGACACCGAGGATTTCTTCCCTACATATTATGGAGCAGCCTTAGATGACCCTTGCGAGCTGGACTCTCAAGAGGACCTAGCTCTAGCTGAGGATATCACCCCTACTGCTTAGACTAGTTAGCTAGACTGTCTATATTATTTTGTTATCTTGTCTTTGTATTGACTTTTGAGATGTATTATTTCTGGATGTTGAGATACTGTATCGTTTAGACACTTAGACTTATTTTCTTCTGTTTGTATGTTCTTTTTTGAGATTTCACATCTATCTTATCGTGCTTTTATCTACCTCTAGATTTTGTGATTGAGTTGTATCTTCTGAGATTGTCCTCCGTTCGGAGAGTATATCATATTTTATTTAGTTGTGATTGTGACCTAGAACAATATTCTATCGCCGACACTGCAGCGTAGACTGGACTTACCAATTTCTCGTGCCTCTACACTGGGTACGGGTCGTGACAACATGTACTGGCGAGTGGCTAGTTAAAACCCATGCTCTCATTTGTTCAAGCAGTTTGTAAAATATGTTAGCTATTTTAGTGATCTTTCTTGCCATCCTAATCGATTTGCATGTTCACATGTTGAGAGGCAAGCATTCTATAGATAGCATATTAGGATAAATCTTACCCATGGCCGAGCTTGTCGTTGCGGCGTAACTTACCATGTCTTTTCCTCTCAGATTTATATCGAGGCTTATAATTTATGTGCAAGTGTGGGTCATTGGCAATTCAAGTCATCCTGGACGTATAGCCTGGTCGAGATGACGCACCTTTCAGCACGGGTTGTTAGCCCCGTTGAAAGTCTTGAATGACCTGTGTTAGCATCCAGCACATCAATCTTACATTCCTTCTAGGCCAAAATGGTCCCGTGGCCTCGGGTTACCGTTCGAGGAAGCGAAACCTTGTGCACAAGTTGTCCATGACCGTGCTTAGTTTAAAATTAACTTTCAAGCATGGCCTGCAAAATCTTTGAGAATTAGCATATTTTTAACGTGTGCCACCTTATCGTTGCAATATTCGTTACAGCAGTTTGATGCTGAAACCATTTTGCAGATCCTGCAATAATTCTATCTCTTTTCTAGAACCTTATCTTTTCTCTTTTTGGTGTAAAACTTATATTTTTAGAATAAATTACTTTAATTGATGCAGTTATTCCGAGTTGCCTTTAGCAAGTATTTTATAAAGAAACGTGCCTCAATTTATTGATTCTACACTATGGCGACAAGAATTGCATGAATGATTTTGAAGCAGTAGGTCGAGGCAAAGAAGGTCAACCACTCAACTTAGTCTTTGCTTCATGCAAGGGACTGGTTGGCTAACTTAGACGTCGTCTACACAATTATCTGCAATCGCATAAGCAACTGATTAGAACACTCTGTTATTCAAGTAATTCGATACGAATGCGAAGTTCGAAAATACAAGCTATAAAACCATCAAAAATATTCACGAAAACGCATTCACGAAAGCCAAAGCGAAAGTAAGTGTGGCATGGAAAGTAGAGCAACGAGAGGTCTCTCCCAATTCAGGCACAGAGCCAAACCTCGAGACGAAACCCGCTGAATATGGGACTTGGTTCTAAAGAAGCCTTTCCATAACGAGAAAATGATCTTAATTCAATCGTTCCCGTTCGACCGATTCAACCGATCCCGATTTATCGGTCCCGACTGAATGACATTATTTCTTTCTCGTACACCCTGTGGACAAAAATGAGGCACGATATAGGGATGGGGCACAACAGTGGATGGAGGCTATGTAGGAGGAGATGAGCTCCTTACAAGCCAACTCCACTTATGATCTTGTGCGATTGCCAAAGGGCAAAAAGTCTTGGAAAAATCGATAGATGTTCAGAGTGAAGCAGATAGATAATGCTACTCGCCCTCGATACAAAGTGAGACTTGTAATTAAATGCTATGGTCAGAGAAAGGGCGTAGATTATGATGAAATATTTTTTCCTATTGTCAAACAGTCATCTATTTGGGTGGTGCGAGCATTGGCAGCCTGTTTCGACTTGGAGGTCGAGCAGATGGACGTGAAGATGGCACTCCTCTATGGTGATCTTGAGGAGGAGTTGTACATGGAGTAGCCGAAGGAATTCTGTGAGAAGGACAAGTCGTACTTGGTCTGCCGGTTGAGGAAGAGCTTGTATGGTCTGAAGCAGGCTCCAAGGCAGTGGTACAAGAAGTTCGAGTCGTTTATGGGAGAGCATGGTTATGCAAGGATGACGTCGGAATACTGTGTATTTGTGACGCACTTTGTCGATGATGATTTTATTATTTTACTGCTTTATGTTGATGATATGCTACTGGTGGGTCGAAATGCCACTCGGATAGCAGAGTTGAAGCACCAACTGGGTACGACCTTTTCTATGATGGATATAGGCACAACGAATACTATTCTTGGGATGGAGATCAGCCGAAAGAGAGAGTCCAAGCTATTACACTTGTCTCAAAAGAAGTACATTCACCGGATACTTCAGCGTTTCGGGATGGACGGGTCAAAAAAAGTGAGTAACCCCCTTGCAACTCACTTTAAGTTTACTGAGGAGTAGTGTCCATCTACCGAGGATGAGAAGGAAGATACGGAGCGGGTTATATATGCTTCAGATGTGGTAAGCCTCATGTATGTTATGGTGTGTATGAGGCCAGACATCGATCACGCAGTTAGCACAATTAGCAGGTATCTTTCCAATCCTGGAAAGGTACATTAAAGTGTGGTCAAGTGGGTTCTATGGTACCTTCAGGGCACTATCGATTGGAGACTTTCCTTTGGTGGTGACGAAAGCTGGTCGGGTATACTAACGCTGATATGGCTGGAGATGTAGACACAAGCCACTCGACTTCGGGCTATGTGATGATGTTTGCTGGTAGAGCGGTATCGTGGCAGTCGCGATTGCAGATGTGTGTTGCCTTGTCGACCATAAAAGTAGAGTACATTCTGGCGACGGAGGCTTGCAAGGAGTTGCTGTGAATGAAAAAGCTGTTGCAGGAATTGGGGCTAAAGCATGAGCAATATAGTTTGCTTTGTGATTGCCAGAGTGCCATTCACCTTGTGAAGAACCAGACATTTCATAATCAATCCAAGCACATTGAGACTCGGTATCATTGGATGCGGGATGTGGTTGAGAAAAAGGACAGGATGTTTGAGAAGATTCATATAGATGACAACGGAGCAGACATGTTCACAAAGGTTCTTCTAAGAGGAAAGTTCGATTACTTTCCCTCCACATAGTTGGGAAGGAAGAAATTTGTTGGAGAGGGTGGGGTTCCCAACCTAAGTAGAAAATACCCGAAGTTGGATTGGGTATTCCTATATATAATAGAAATATTCTAATAGATTTGGATTTGGTATTTCTATATATAGTAGGAATATCCCATTGGAGTTGGATTGGGTATTCCTATACATAAAAGGAATATATCAATGGTTTAAATTGAGCATTCCTACATATAGTAGAATACCTCAATTAGTTGTGGGTTTGAGGCTATATGTACTAGGTGTTTCTTCACCGTAAAATATATCTCAAAAAAAGAGAGGAGCAATAGTGCTTTACAATTTTTGAGAGAGAGAGAGAGAGAGAGAATGGATTGAAGACTATTGTGAATGAGAGATTGTTTCGAATAATTTTTTGACATCTTTTGTCCTTCGGAGTCTACAATTAAATTTTCTTCTCTCAAATGAGTTGTGGTGATCCGTTTGGATCAGAAGGAGCTCGTAGAGGGTGTATTTTCTTTATTCCATTAGTGGAGGTTCTTTAGCTTGGACTCCGATCGTCCCATGGTTTTTTCGCAAGTAATTTCCACGTCAAAAATATTTTTGCCTGCGACTGTGTTTGGCATTTTTGGTTTATGTGCATTTGTTCGGTTCTCTCGCAGAGCTTTCTGGATTGCGGGAACGGTTTTCGCGCTTCGTTCCCAACACTTAGTTTGGTATCGTTGTTGTTTTTCAAAAGATCACGACAGAAATAATTTTGATATAATATAAGAAGAAGTCATAACTTGTCCCAAGTTTGAACTAATTTATTTTAAAATAAATTGATAAGTTGTTACCAACTGTTTTTTTAGATGAAAGTTGAAAGAAAACTTTATAAACCAAGTTATTGTAGACAATTGTTACAGCTCTTTAACAAGACATTACAAAAGAAAATCTATAACTTTTACAGAGTTCTATGACAGCATGACGATGGAAGTCTTGATCAATGCGCGATCATTTTGTTCCTTTGATGATCGACTCTAAGACTAGAGATTCTTCTCGACAGTAACAAACTCTTCTCGGATGCTTCGGAGTTCTCGATGTGGAAAGCTTGTAAGCAAGGTAAAATGTAACAAAGGTTGCTTTGGTGCTTAAAAAGCAAAAGCGTAGCCTTAAGAGCTCTTGACCTTTGCTCATCTCGGACTGGTCCATTCGCGTCTGGATAACCATTCTACCCCCTTCGAATAGTAGGTTCTTAACAATGTGCAAACTTGATGACTAGATGTCATTGTCATTTTTCAGTGTCAAGATGACAACCTTATGACTAGATGGCATTGTCATTTTTAAGCAATGTTTTAAAAATCGGATCGATGATCGAACCTTTTTTTTTAGTATAGTTGGACCGGGTTCAACTGGGGTTCAAATAGACTTGGTTTGGTTTAGTTTAAATAGGTAAGATGTATATATTTACTTCTTGGTTTCGTTTGGTTCTTAGTATGTTGATTTAGTTTAATCTTACAATTATAAGGTCTATCGAAACCAAACTAAGAACCAAATGGTCCAAATTTTACATCGTATTTTTTTTGAATTTTTAAAAATAAAAATTGACTGGTTTATTTGTGAACCGGTTCAACCGGTTCACCGGCTGAATCCTAGTTTTGGTAAACATTCGACTGTTCTTTAAAAAAAATCCGACTTTAGTCGAACTAGACCGAGTTTTTGTTATAAACCGGTTGGACCCGGTCCAACAGTCGGTCTGGTTCGGTTCTGAAAACATTGTTTTTAAGTGTCAACATGAGGGTAAACTGTAAAAAATCGCTCGTTAGATCTACGCCTTTTGCGTAGAAAGACCTATTAGACAAATTTAGCAATTTGTCCCTCCTTAGATTCTCTGCGCGAGCAAAAAGTCCCTACCGTCTGTTGACCATTAGAAATGGCCGTTAAGTCCATTTTTTTAAAAAAATACCTAAACTACCCCCCTTCCCCACCAGCCTCCCCCTCCTCCTTTCCTAACCTCTCCTACCGTCGGCCAGCCTCCCTCCTCCTTCCGGCCAGCACTCCTCCTCCCCGTACCCCCTCCTCCCCGCCTCCCTCCTCCTCCTCGTGGGCCAGCCCTCCCTCCTCCCCGCACCCCCCTACTCCTTCCTGCCCCCCTCCTCCACCCCGTCGGCCAGCCCTCCTCCTCCCCGTCGTCCTTCTCCTCCTCCTCCTCACCAGCCCCCTCCTCCCCGCACCCTCCTCCTCCTCCCCGCCCCTCTCCTCCTCCCCGTCGGCCAGCCCCCCTCCTCCCCGTCGGCCTCCTCCTCACCGCCCCCTCCTCCTCACCGCAGGCCAGCCCCCCTCCTCACCGCCCCTTCCTCCTCCTCCCCGCCAGCCTCCTCCTCCTCCCCAAGCCAGCCCCCCTCCCTCCTTCTCCCCGCCGGCCTCCTCCTCCCCGCCCCCCTCCTCCCCGCCACCTCTTCCTCCCCGCCGACTAGCCACCCTCCTCCTCTTGCCCACCAGCCAGCCCCCCTCCTCCCTGTTGGCCTCCTCCTCACCGCCCCCTCTCTCCTCCCCACCAGCCTTCTCCTCCTTCCCAGGCCATCCCCCTCCTCCCTGCCCCCTCCCTCCTTCTCCCTGCCAGCCTCCTCCTTCCCGCCCCCTCCTCCTCCTCCCCACACCACCGGAGAGAGAGAGAGAGAGAGGGGGAAGGAAGAGTGAAAGAGGGGTAAAATGGTCATTACATACCCCATTTAACACCAGTTAACGAAAATGGGACAAAATGAGCATATTTTATACTCTTAGGAATGCTAAGAGTATGGGGTCTTTTAGTGCAAAAAAAGAGAATTTAACGAGGAATTTTTTGCACTTTACCCGTCAACATCACAATGTTGGACCATCTTCCAATAAAAAAGGAATATTTAGCAATAGGGTCTCACATATATATGAAAATTATGGCTTGGGTCTCGAAAATGACCAATGTTAGAGTTTAGCTCTCGAAATCACTGTTCACTAGCCTACATGAACAGTGATTTCGAAACCTAAACTCTAATGTTGATCATTTTTGAGATCCAACCCCTAATATATATATATATATATATATATATATATATATATATATATGAAACCTATTGTAAATAACCCTAAAAAGCAACCTCGCCTCCAACAAGCAACCTTAAACCCGATCTTACGCTTTTTCTTGTGTAAGGTTTCTCTTTCACTGTAGACTCCTTCTAACAGAGATTGGGAATTTGAAACTCTGATTGCACATGATTAAACCCTAATTCTAATCATATATAACCCACATTCTTATGAGTTCTGCCTTAAAAGTTACTCTTTTAAAAACAATGCTTTAGTGAAATTTAGCCCAAGATATAAGGGCATGGTTTATTACACCATTAGCCCAACCCAAGCAAATTGATCGATCCTAATCACTTTTTCCAAGTTGGATTTCTTTTATTTATTTATTTATTTATTTTTATTGTAAAATGAGTGAGAAAAAGAAATATTGGTAGCCAGAAATTTATACATAGCTTTTCTCATTGATAACATATATAGAAGAGGGAAAAAGATAGAGGTTATTGTGGGTATGGATAAGGGCATCCATATTTGGGTTTATCCAAATCACAACACTCTCCCTTGCCCATTTTAATTATTGTCTCATTAAAAAAATTTCTAAGGAAGAACCCACCGTTGGAAAAAAATCAATAGAAAAAGAAAATAGTACAATAATATTCTTCAGGAATATAATTCTTCAGAAATTCAAGTGGGTGCAACTTACACTACCTCGTTAAAAAACTTTCGAATGAAAAACCCAGTGAAAAAAATATCAACGAAGGAAAAGAGTACAATGCGCAAAGACATGCTTCAAGATATTTCCATTAGCATCTTTAGGATACTTGCATCTACAGGATGCGTCCCTTCAAAATAATATTATATTATGTTCTTACATCAATTCAAAATGAAAATCAACCCCCAATACAATCTAAATATTACATCTCATCCCAACACTTTGTTTGTCTATACATTTATACTCATATCCTTATGAGGAGGTTGCATGCTTTATTTGTGATTCTTGAAAGCTCGCAACTTTTTCTCATATGTTGAACTGTTGAAAATATAGTCGTACACATTCTCTTATTTACTCCATATAGTAAGAGAGATCTAGGGAGATTATCGCGATAGTTTGCTCTACTTATCTCCAAAATAACTGCAGCATTCTTTAGAAAAAAAATACTTTTTTTTATGATATCCTTCTATGGAGGATCGGATAAATATCCTGTTTTTGTATATCACATTATATCCAAACATGAATTAAATCAAGAATGATATATCATTCAAGTGTCCATGTGTAGATGCATATCAGCAGGTTTACATAAAATATTATGCTGAGTGAATGACAATAAAAAAAATTACCTCGTTAAAAAACTTTCGAATGGAAAACCCAGTGAAAACAATATCAACGAAGGAAAAGAGTACAATGCGCAAAGATATGCTTCAAGATATTTCCATTAGCATCTTTAGGATACTTGCATCTACAGGATGCGTCCCTTCAAAATAATATTACATTATGTTCTTACATCAATTCAAAATGAAAAATCAACCCCCAATACAATCTAAATATTACATCTCACCCCAATACTTTGTTTGTCTATACATTTATACTCATATCCTTATGAGGAGGTTGCATGCTTTATTTGTGATTCTTGAAAGCTCGCAACTTTTTCTCATATGTTGAACTGTTGAAAATATAGCCGTACACATTCTCTTGTTTACTCCATATAGTAAGAGAGATCTGGGGAGATTATCGCGATATTTTGCTCTATTTATCTCCAAAATACCTGCAACATTCTTTAGAAAAAAATACTTTTTTTTAATGATATCCTTCTATGGAGGATCGGATAAATATCCTGCATTTGTATATCTCATTATATCAAAACATAAATTAAATCAAGAATGATATATCATTCAAGTGTCCATGTGTAGATGCATATCAACAGGTTTACATAAAATATTATGCTGAGTGAATGACAATAAAAAAAATTATATTCTTTTAATATGGTACTTCATGACTTAGAACATGCTCTTTCTTCTTTCGATCGTAACGAATCCCATTGACCTGGCCATTATAGTCTATTGAGTAAGATAATATTATATCTCTTCACGAGATTTATCTCAAGGGAAGATTGTCTCTTCAGAAGATTATAGTAGGTCTCTTCTAGAGCTTTATATATTCTAGAGGTTTTCTGAGATCTCTTCTGGAAATTTATCTTTTCTGGAGTTTCTCTCTTATGAGATCTCTTCGGAAGATTTTTGGCCTTTTCGGGAGATTTTCGATCTCTTCTGGAGATATTATCTTATTTTCTATCTGTTTAGGAGATACTTTAATCTCTTCAGGAGATGTTCTCTTCAAGAGGTACTTTATAGAAGACCGCTTTGATAAATCCATTCATGGATTTCTTTATAAACTCAATGAGTCTATCACATTTTTTTGGATGGTTTAATCCATATATGTCTCATTTGTAGATCCTTCGGGGATAACATGGCAATGACATACCAAAAAATTTAAATCCTCGACCTTCGAGGATATATCATCGTCTAGGTTATCGTGATCGGAGAATATATTTACACATATTCTATTCATGATCATTTCAAAAATTCTTGAGCTAACATTGCTCTTATACATTTGGAGCTCTATTTGTTACAAACACCCGTTCCAAACCTACCGGGTTTATTCCTTTAGAGTTTTGTATATATGATCGAACACTCCCCCATTTTGCGAAGATTATTCGTGGTTTGGTGTTATCATTCATTTTCATCATCCTTCTTATTCTCATTCGATAATGTCATCGATGACAATTTTTTATTATTTCAAATTTCTCTTGAACATAGATTTTTTTGGGTACCAATACCTCTTTCTCAATCTTTTTCACAATCTGAGATTATATATATATATATATATATATATATATATATATATATATATATATATATATATATATATATATATATATATTCTCGTTCAAATATATATATATATATAGGAAAAAAGGTAATTCTCGCTCAATCTTTTTCACAATCTGAGGTTATATATATATATATATATATATATATATATATATATATATATATATATATATATTTTATATATATATATATATATATATATATATATATATATATATATATATATATATATATATATATATATATATATAAATATATATATATATATATTCTCATTCAAAAATATATATATATATAGGAAAAAAGGTAATTCTCGTTCAAAAAAGGTTCAGTACATTTCAATCAATATTCGTGGCTCCACGAAGTAACCTCATACAGGACACATCATACTCAATGTTATGTAATAAAGCACTAACTTTGGTTTGAACAGACTCAAAAATGCGTGCATTTCTCTCCCTCCATACATGCCATACCGCAACAGCTAATCTGTGTAGATATATGCCTCATAAATTTCGGATCATGTCCACACGTAACACAAGTATCAGGTCCTGTAAGAACACCAAATCATCTCAACCGATCTCGTGTCAACAGCCGACCTAGAAGAAGTTTGTACAAACACAATTGTATTTTTCGGGGGCTACCCTTGCACCAAACGATTTCCACGGCCTCCCATGCTTCATGTGTCACCCTTGGTCATAAACAATTCTGGACACAAAATCCCCACTTGGGAACCCGTCCAATACCAGGTATCATGAGGCTTCTTCTATCAAAGGGAAATATATAACGATGGATTTCGCGCTTCTTACAAAGGGAAGGAAGACATCCACACGAAGTTGATGAAGAAAAACGGCGACGTACCCGGGTGGTGGTTCCATACCCTTCTTGCAGCGACGTTCGTAGTCTCTTTGATCCTCACCACCATGCTGAAACACGAGCTGCAGCTCCCATGGTGGGCGCTCGTCTTCGCCTGCGGTATGGCCTTCGTCTTCACCCTCCCCATCAGCATCATAACCGCAACTACAAACCATGTATACCTATAGCTTTTAGTCCTATCAAGTATTATTACTGATACGGATACAAACACGTATATATATATATATATATATATATATATATATATATATATATATATATATATATATATATATATATATATATATATATATATATATATATATATATTGGGTTTCGGGTTCTTTGGATAATCCGACACATGAATCCGAGCCCAACCCGATTTTTGATCAGGTTGAAATACTTTAACCCGAATCCAAGTCCAAACCCGAGTATCTTCAACCCTAAACCAACCCATTAAGGGACTTATCTGATCGGGCTCGGGTTTAGCCCGTCCAAGTTGCACCTCTAATCCATTACACCATTAGCCAACCCAAGCAAATTGATCGATCCTAATCATGTTTTCCAAGTTGGATTTATTTTTTTATTTTTATTTTGGTATTTCGTAGTTTGCAGTTAAAATAGTTTTATAAAAATACCGTTAATTTAAATTGTATAATTAAATGTGCACCCCCATGTTTTAAAGGACTAATTAGTGTTCTAGAATTTATATCAATTTAGACTTTAAGTCCCGACATGTTCAATTGAAAAGTTTGTGGAAAGTTTGAACCTGAATTTTTGTTTTTGTTTTCATTTTTCCATTATACTCTCCTTTCCAACATGTATTTGTTGTTATCCTTGTACTCACGTTCATGGTATAATGAAAAAAAAAAAATTAGGGTCCAAACTTTCTAATTAAACATGTGAGGACTTTAAACTCTAAGTTGCTATAAAATCCACGATCTAAATGTTAATTAGCCCTATTTTAAAGCTAATAATTTGGGAAGTTATCGACAAAGAGAGATGGAATCAAAACAATTATTGTATACTTAAATGCTTACTTTTAGCCTCGTTTGGTTCACGAATGGGAAATCAATTCCCTTGTTTTTTCATGGGGATAGAAAAGTAGAATTCCTATAAGATTTTCTTTCGTATGTTTGGTAAATCAAGAAAATATTTAAAAAGACTATTTGGTTTTCTTTTCAGCGTTTGGTTAGCATAGGAAAGGAAAGAAAAAATATATATCATTGTTCCAATAATATCCAATGTTAACATAATTATAATCAACAAAATACGAGAAGTTAAATGGTAAATAGGCAATAGATTAAGGCTATTTTTGTCATAATGTTTGGTAATTAATGTTGGAAAAGAAGGAGAAAAAATGAATCCTATGGGTCCTGCGAGGAACCATTTTTCCTCTTTTTTTTTTTTCCAGATTCCTTGAATCCGTGAACCAAACGAGGCCTTGAGCTATATATAAGTGGCAAATTGCGGCTAGTTTGCAATTCTTTTTATCGCACCAATGATGTAGTTATATAGGTTGTAGGCTATTGGTGGATGATGTGGTTAATGTCTTGTTTTGGTTGTTAACGAAGTTGTAAATTAGGTCATGACCCAGCCGAACACATGAGTCATATAGTTGTCTCGTAATAGTTCCAAATATTATTAGTACATTTTTTTTATTGTTGTTGAGAATAATGTTATTTGTCGTTGTGATTGGGTGTGTGCCAAATTCTAAAATGAACTACATGAATGTTCACATTTTGAGCCATATACATGACGCCTCGGCATTCAAGACCATTTTTGAGAGCATATACAAACTGTACGATCGCATATGGCCCAATCGTAATCTCTTTCGCCCAAACGTTTCCTCTTTCACTTCTCCTCTCTCATCACAAACTGTACGATCGCATAAGGCCTTCATTCCAAACCAACATATTAAGGATATTTTAAAAAGCCATTTATAAGGGTACAGCAAAAGTTGATCAAGGGATAGCTAAATTCTGACAGTCCTAGTAGCATTATGGACTGCCAGAAGATGTGGCACATTTTCTGGCATTTTCTGGCAGTCCATCTCGTGTTTGACTGGACTGTCACATTTTCTGGCAGTCCATAAAGTATCTAGGACTGCCAGAAATTATGGCAGTCCTAGACTGCCAGGAATTGGCTGATCAACTTTTGTTGTGCCCTTATAAATAGCCTTTTAAAATAGGTCATCCCGGTCTACTATGTTTAATAGGTGTGGCCGAAATGGGTTTTGTTTCATATCCAACTTGTAGCAAGTATTGTTAAAAAAAATATCCTGAGTTTTATGTTTTCATATTAGGTTTCTAAAAAAAAAAGTTAACTGTGCAAAAAATTAAATAAATTGTTAAAAACATTTGCAATCCAACCGGCTTTGGATGGGCGGTCGGGATTCAAATCTAACCCATTCAATAAATTGGTCGAAGTCGAGTTAAACATGCCATCACTCTTGATCCAGCCCGAACTCATCTATTACATGGGTTGACCGTTTCTATCCAAAATTCTAAGGCCGAATTCAATCCTATATAATAAGTCGGATTGGCAAGTCGAACCCAAAATGGTAACCCTAGTTAGCCTTACTCTCTTTAATGAATTTAGAAAAAAATTGAGTTGTCTCCCACTTGTTTTAATTCAAGGTGCACCCCACTGAATTACCATAATACATAAAATCTTTCACTTTTAACGAATATCGTCAATGACTAACAACCAACTCATTTGAACCCCCATTTAAGTGGACTCACCTTAAATTATGACCAAAATACCTTCAATTAAGTGGGGTGTACCTTGAATTATGGTAAAATATATAAGTGAGGTGCAATTCAAAATTTTCTCTTTTATATATGTAGGTCAAAGGAGGTGACGGTTAGTTATTGACGACAAATTTTCTCTTTTAATGATTTTCGTTAAAAGTGAAAGGTTTTATGGATTATGGTAATTCAGTGGGTTGCATATTAAAATATGATAAAATAATTCGGAGGCAACCCAAATTTTCTCAAGAATTTAATACCTGTTCCTCGGATACGAAAAAAGAGAAAAGAAAAAGAACATGTTGGTTTAGAGATTTGGTGAACTTTAGTCTGTCATCACCCATTGCTATGCTTACTCCATCCATTGTACGTGTTGGGAAGTCGAACCCAAAATGGTAACCCTAGTTAGCCTTGCTCTCTAATAAATTTAGAGAAATTTTGAGTTGCCTCCCACTTGTTTTACCATAATTTAAGGTGTACCCTACTGAATTACCATAATACATGAAAGAGAAAATTTGAGTGGCATCCCACATTTTTACCCTAATTCAAGGTGCACCACACACAATTACAACAATGTAAGGTACCCTCCACTTTTGACGAAAAACGTCCTCTACTGACGGTCAACATATTTGATTAAATTTTTTTTGACTAAATTACCCTTGTCTTCTTTCCTTTTCTCTGCCCCCGCGCCCAAACCCCCGTCCTCCGCCGCTGGCAGGCCGCCTCCCCATCGCTCCCACCCTCTCCTCATCGCCGAAGGTCTCCCTCCCCAGCGCCACCACACACACCCAACACCCCACCGCTGCTGCCGTGCCCTGCCGCTGCCGCCGTGCCCTGTCGCTGCAGTTGCTGCCCACCCACCCCCTCGCTGCTGTCGCACCGCTCCCGCCCCCTCGTCGTCGTCGGCGGTCCCCCTCCCTAGTGCCACCACCTACCCACTCCCTCCCCCCCACCGCTTCTGTCGCGCCACTGCCGTTGCGGGCTGCCGCTATTGCTGCGGGCTGCCATTGCTGCTGTTATTGCCCACCCACCCCCGGCAGCAGCTGCTGCTGCAGCTGCGGGCTGCTACTGCTGCTGCTCCCGCCGATGGTGGGGGGAGCGGAGGCACGCCGGTGGTGGGGAGGGGGCAGCCAGGGGTGGGGACACGGGGAAGAAGACGAGGGTATTTTGATAAAAAAAAATGGTCAAAACAGTTGAACGTCAGTTGATGATAATTTCTGTCAAAAGTGGAGGGTATCTTAGATTATTGTAATTGTGTAGGGTGCACCTTGAATCAGGGTAAAAAAAGTAGGGTACCACTCAAATTTTCTCTACATGAAATCAATTTCTTTTAACGGATACCGTCAATCAATCAACTCATTTGAACCCCGTTTTAAGTGGAGTGCACCTTGAATGATGACCAAAATATCCTCAATTAGGTGGGGTGCACCTTGAATTATGATAAAATAAGCGGGGTACAACTTAAAATTGTTTTCTTTTTATTTATGTAGGTCAAAGGAGTTGACTGTTAGTCACTGAAGATTTTCGTTAAAAGTGGGAGGTTTCATGGATTATGGTAATTTAGTGGATTGTATCTTAAAATATGGTAAAATAAGTGGGAGGCAACTCAAATTTTCTCATGAATTTAATATCTATCCCTCGGATACGGAAAAAAAGGAAAAGGAAAAGGAAAATAATATGTTGGTTTAGAGATTTGGTGAACTTTAGTCTGTCGTCACCCATTGCTATGCCTACTCTATTGTACGTGTGGACTAATGGTTTGACATATTACCAAACCTTTAAAATTTGCAGAGTGTTGCAATTTGTAATGAGAAATGCATCATTATTTATTAGTCTTTTGTGCTGCAGACTTATAAATCTGTAGCTGTTGCGACAGTGGATGCTCATTTTTTCAGTATGCTCCTCTGGGCATATACCCATTTATATAGTTTGAGAATAGGATTCACATAGCTGTAGTGTATGATTTCTTGTAGAATTGATTCAGTTTTTTTTAGTTTGAAATTGGTCACTAATGACCCGATTCCACACTCCATGATGTGGCATGCCAAACCCCAAGTGTGTGTATTACAATATTTGAGTCATCATATATTGACTTGCACACACGAGTGTGTTAGCTCAAGTGGTTGGTAGTAGGATTTTTTTTAGTGGGCAAAGTTCAAATCTCATAAGAAACAATTGCTTCTATTATCATTTATAGAAAATTTTCTTTTGGAGCTAGCATATCGGACTCGGACACTTTGATGATGCACTTTGCCTCGGATGCGAGATGACACTTTTGAGCTTTTGCATGGCTTATGCACTGGCCTGGCGACTCCGTGGTTTCACGACCTTTAAGCACTTTACGTGTTCCGCGAAATCCTGTGGTTCAATGGGGTATGTTGCTGTAACTTCTCTTAGTGGGAGTGGATTGTTGGAGTGGGTGGGGTTCCCAACCTATGTGGAGAAGACCCCGGAGAGCGACGAGCGCCATCCGTGTGTCGGAGAAGCTTGGAGAGTGCATGGATTTTATTTTGGTACATATATGGTAAGGAAATATATGATTGGATTTCCATATTTACTTTGATTATATATTTATGATTGGACCCTTCATATAGTAGCTTTCCATATTATTGGGTTTCCAATTATGGTAAGCTAATTATGATTGGATTTCCATTAAATATATGATTGATTTATATTAGAAGTTTCTATATATATTGGCCTTCCATGTATGGGTTACCAAGGGCTTATAAAAGGGTGTTGCATGCTAGTTGTAAAATCATCTCAAAAAAGAGTGCTTTACAATCTTTGAGAGAGAGAGAGAGAGAGGATTAAGGACTATTGTGAAGGAGAGATTGCTTCGAATAATTTTTCGGCATCTCTTGTTCTTCGGAGTCCGCAATCAAAAAATTTCTTCTTTCAAGTGAGTTGTGGTGATCCGTGTTGGATCGGGAGGAGCTTGTAGAGGGTGTATTCTCTTTATTCCATTAGTGGAGGTTCTTCAGGGTTGGACTCCGATCGTTCCGTGGTTTTTCCCGCAAGGGTTTTCCACGTCCAAAATTCTCTGTGTCTGCGTGGATTGTTTTGTGTGTTTGCTTTTGGGTTCGTGCGTTGTATTGCTCGGTCCTCTCGTAGGTACTCTCCGGTTTGGGAAAAGGTTTTCGCGCTTCTTTCCCAACAGAGTGGTATCAGAGCCAGGTTCTGGAATTCAGAAGGAGTGTCAGTAGTTGACAGAGAAACCAGAGAGGAGAGATGGACGCGAAGCCGGTGCGCATGGTGAATCTTAATGGCACAAACTATCATTATTGGCGGAGCAAGATGAAGGATTTGCTGTTTGTCAAGAAGCTGCATCTACCCGTGTTTGCATCCGAGAAGCCCAGTAATAAATCCGAGGAGGACTGACATTCGAGCATATACAAGTGTGTGGGTACATACGGCAGTTTGTGGACGAGAACGTGTACAACCACGTTGCTAATATTGAGCACGCGATGACATTGTGGGATAAGCTGGAGTCTTTGTACGCGAAGAAGACCGGGATAAACAAGTTGTTCCTGATCCGAACGATGATGGGTCTGCGGTACAAAGATGGGGCGTCTATTTCGGATCACTTGAGTGAGTTCCAGGGCGTGGTTGACCAACTATCTTCTATGGGAGTCAAGTTCGACAACGAGGTTCAGGGACTATGGATGTGTGTACATTGTCAGACTCGTGGGAGACCGTACGAGTATCTATGATCGCTTCTGCTCCAGAGGGCGTGGTCAGTCTGGAGTTTGCCAAGAGCGGGGCATTGAATGAAGAGATGCGAAGACGTTCTCAGGGCACTTCATCCACATCCCACCACTCAAAGGCACTTGTTTCAGAGAACCGCGAAAGGGGCAAAAGCAGGGGTCCAGGTGGTGGCAGAGACAAGAGCAGGGGGAAGTCCAAGGGTCGTTACGAAGACTCGGAGTGTTACCATTGTGGCAAGAAGGGCCACATCAAGCGGAACTATTTCGCTTGGAAGAGAGAGAAGAAGGGCGACAAGGGGAAGCAAGAAGAGAACACTACTGCGGCGGCCTCGATGCATGGAGGCGATGTGATCGTCGTAGGTGATGAGGTCATTACTAACCTCGCCTGCGATGACAATTCTTGGCTGGTGGACTCAGGGGCTTCAGCACATGTATCTCACAACAGGGTACTGTTTGTCACTTACACGATAGGCGATTGTGGCGTGTTGAAGATGGGCAACGGAGATGTGTCGAAGGCGGTTGCCGTTGGAGATGTGCATTTGAGAACGAAGACGGGTGCGGTTCTTGTTCTCAAAGATGTTCGTCATGTCCCTGATATTCGTTTCAACCTGGCACTACAACAAATAGGACCTACAATAGCAGTTTTTCTATAGCGTTCAAGTGTCCCCGCTATAGAATGATATCAATAATAGCATCCTTTCTGCAGTACTATAAAAATATCTATCTATAGCGTTTTCTGAATGCTATAGAATCCTAAACTTAGTAGCCCGCCAAATAATTTTTTTTCTCTTAAGCCAAAACCCTAAACTCAGTAGTCGTTCCCCCGCCAAACAATTTATTTTTCCTCTTGAACCAAAACCCTAAACTCAGTAGCCCTTCCCCCCAATATTGAGTTTTTCCAGTGGAAAACGAAAACTCAAAGTTAAACTTAGCCGTTCCCAAATTTTTTCCCTCTTAAACCAATTTTTTTCCCTCTCTCCGTTCCCTATAGAAGACGTTCCCTGCAGTCAAAACTCCTTCCTCCGTTTTGCACGTTCCTAATAGAGAACGACTGCCCAATAGAAAACCCCTCTTTCCGTTCTACATCTTCGGTCGATCGATGGCCAGAATCGTGGTCGATGCTTGTGGCTGTTTCATCGACGCCCCTCTATCGATGCCATTCCAATCCAGTCGCTTCACTGAAGGTTCGACTCCCCCTAAAAATCTATTTAATTTGAGTTTATTGAAGATGTTAAATCCATAGACATTCTTGTATCTATTTAATTTGAGTTTGTTGAATATCTGCTCTGAATTCTTCTCTTTTGATCTGCTCATTATGTGCTTGATGAAATGCCACAGAGGTGTATTAATAGTTCAATTTGTTCGAATCAGACATGAGGACGCCCGTATCTGATACATCTGAGTTCACTGAACTATACGACGGACACGACTTCGTCTGCGAGTTCAAAATTGGCTTTGCATAGGTATATTTCTTTCTACTTTGTCTTTATTTTCTTGGTTCAATTTTGAGTATGTGTGCCTGCTCGTGTTCGTGTCGAATACGACACCAATAATGTCTTTATTTCCTAGTATATACAAGTTTGGTCCAACTGTAAATTATTGTTTTTGCTCATCTTCCATCTCAGGCAACTCTTTCGTGTACTGGACACAAATTGGACACTCCAAAATAGGTGCCATGTCCGCATGTATCTTTGCGGTGTCGTGTCGTATCCATAGGTGTGTCCGTACAAAATGAATGGAGACGTCGATGCTCCGTTGAGATTTTTTTTCACTTTGTAAGTATTCTTGCCTTTCTTTCTGATGCCACATTGCATGGTCACAGCCTTCTATATTATACATGTACTGCTAATGCTTATATATTGTGTGGTTCGCTTATATATTCTGTGGTTCAGATAAATAATACCTCATTGTGCATTTGCACCATTTTCTGCCTATTACAGAGAAATTGTTGATGCAAAGTTATGTTTCAAATCAAGATGCAAAGCAGAAGCAATAAAAACATCAAATGTGGGCAACACATGTATTATCTTCAGAACTATTATCTGCCTATTACTTTAAAGCATTTCTGATACTTCAAAGCATTTCTGATACCCATACATGTATCCCCATTGTAGACAAAAACATCAAATGTGTTTCTATTATCCACATTTCTGATACCCACATTTCTGATATATCAGAAATACATCATTGTTGAAGTAAAAAGATGCCCATTGTAGATATGCTCAAATGCACTTTTTCTTCAGAACTTTCTTTTCCCCTATGGTTTAGAAGTTTTTATTTGGCAAGGAAGTCTTGGTGTAAATTTTGTACCTATTGTGAAGAAATAAGTTGAATAACAAGAATGATATTTGTGCTAGGAAACTAAATAGCAAAAGAATTTCATTGTGTACCATAAATAGTAGAAGTGAGTTGGAATGTAGCACCTCTAATCATTAGATTTTTAGTTAGCAATGTGTGAAGTTATACATCTTTAGTTTATAGTTTTTAAATATGTTTGAGATATTGATATAGATGCATCATAGCATGCCATACTAGCCAGTTCATTTAACGTATGAACTCTTCTACATTTTTAGTGGATATAACCATACAACATCTTCCATAGTTTCCTCACCTGTCAACTATCCAATTCTCTCTCACATTGGTACCTACATTATTTCACCTACCTTTGTGCTTTCTGCCCTTTACTGGGAGAAAAGATCCTTTCATACCTCTTCAACTCTCCAAAGCCACCTAAATACCCCTATTGAACCCAGACACCAGGAACAAACTACCCCCCTTGAACTTGTAGTGAAGGGAAGAAAAAAGAAGAGGTAAGAAGATGATTTTTCCTCTTCATCACCCACTAGCTCTTTCCTTAGTTCTGTTACCATTTTCCAACTTTACAAGCAAAATCAAGCAACCAATATCTTCAAATTTAGCTCAACTAGGCAGGAAGCTTTTAAAATTTTAATTTGAATATGCATGCATGTAGATGTTTAAGCCGATATGTTATAGACAGACGGAACTGATTTTAAATGATAAGTTTTCACAGGCAACCCTTGATTATGCAAAATTATATTTGAGCATCATTATGTGGTATTGTCTTCCTTTTCACTTTCTGGCTTAATGTGTCTTCGAGATGAACATAATTCAACATAGCAGAATGTATAATCTAAAGACTCATTATGGTATTGGAGATCATGGAAGCTTCTTCTTGGTCGCATGAGCTTAAACTTACTCATACCTCTATCTATCTGCCTGCCAACTGCTTGTATAGGCTTTATGGCATGCCTTCTAGTGTTCATATCTACCTTGGCATCAACATAGAGATTTGACCTGAGGTGGTGGTAGAAATTCTGTCAAATCTTTTATGGACCTTTCTTATGCTCCTTCAACTTTGCTTTCGTTTATGGGCACAATATCCTGGTTGCATAATTATAACTTGTATACAATAATTTGATTCTTTTAAAATATTTATATTTGAGCAAGGGTCACTTCTCTGTATTGTCATGTAGCAACACCACCAACAGTGAAAATATAGGAATTGAAGATTGGACAATCAATTTAATGCTGGAAGATGGAAAACTGTAGATTGTTTCTCTACACTACATACTATGTAGTTTCTATATATTTTTCTTTTCTTTTCAAGCCTGAATATAAGAAGTATATATGTGGTGTAACATTGAGTGCTTTTACCATCATGCAATGGCAAGCCCATGAAAGAGATTGAGGAGAGTGATTCTAAACTTTTCTAAATGTTGAGTTGTTGAAAGTCCAAATTGCTTGCGATAACACTAGATTCTGGAAGAATATGGAAGCCATATCATGTGGATGCTCGCAATGAGTCAACATGTTTCTAAAGTTGCTTATCATGTGGATGCTCGCAATGAGTCAACATGTTTCTAAAGTTGTTTAGTTCTCTTTTTCTTTTTGAACATTAATACTAGAAGTTTATATGTTCCTATTTCTGTGCTCGGAGTTCAAATCTTTATTCCAGTTGGCTTAGTTTGTCTTGCTAAGTATGTTACTGTAGAACTTGGATTGTGCAGCTAGCTCTCTTATACTAGTAAGAATTTGTGTTATATCTTTCCTTCAACTAAATTAATATGGAAACTTGTTCAGTCCCTAGCGTATAAAGTAGTCAACCTCAAGATTTTCCCTTTTGTAGTCAATATGCACTTATTATTTCCTCTTTTGTGAATATAGAAAACAGAGCAAGAGAAGTTGGAGAAGCTTGCACAGAAGGTATGTTTCCAATTTATTTACTTCACTGTGTGCAATTTTTAAGATGTCTTAGCGATCCATATTAGCCCATTCAAGCACCCAATAACTTAATTTTCATAAGGAAGAGACTTAAAATCCAGAGAGCATTTTTGTTACAGTACTATACAGAGTTATATGAATCAATCTCATAATGCGCTTGGTCCAGGACTTGTTGCAAAGTTATGTTACCCACATTTATGATACCCACATTTGATGCAAAGTTATGTATTTTCTGCATATTACTTCAAAGCATTTCTGATACACACACATGTATCCCCACTTTAACTGCAATTCCTTCCTGTAGCAGTGATGACGCAAACTTGACCTTGTCTGTACATACTGATTTTCTCCCTGGATATACATACTGATACCCACACATGTATCCCCAATTTAACTGCATTTCCTCTTTATAATGAAAGTAAAATCATGTCCAGAGTCTATTGAAGCAGAGTGACAAAAATGTGTCAAATCAAATCGAATCCAAGCTTCATTCCTTCCTTCCTGTAGCTCATTATATGACAATGATATTTTAGCACATTCTCCTTAGCATTATTAGCCTCGTGATATATAAGTCTGGGCTGCTGGAATATCATGAAAGTGAAATTAAGGGATAAAAAAACTATATAAGAAGATGCTAATAACAGAATAAATATGTTGTCTCTCTCTCTCTCTCTCTCTCTCTCTCTCTCTCTCTCTCTCTCTCCGCACCTAAAATATTTTAAGTTTTGAGGTTAAGTACGAAAGTGAGACTTAGGGCCTGCTTGGCAAATGATAGAGGTTTCTAGAGAACTTTCCTGCGAAAGGTTTAGCTTAACTTTCAATTTCTTTAGACAGTCTTCAACCATGCGTTTTGAGTTAGCATTAGTATTGCATAATCCTTGAACCCTATTGCAGCTATTTAAATTTGGGCTTATGAATGCACTAATGGAGTTTTCACTCCTAAGTGCTAATTTAATCTTGTTTATCTTTTCTATGTCATTTCCAGCAAACAAAATATCATCCACATATAAAGACAATATTGAAACAGTGCCAAGCTGTATAGCAACTCCAACTTTTTCTTACAAAGGTTTTGTAGATGTATCATCTTAGTTTGTATTCTGGCATGTAGTTAACATATATAAATTGATACTAGATCGTTAAAAAAGTAGGAAGAATATTGGAATACAAATGCAACAAAGATAAATGTTTATAGAATACATGGATATATGATCTTGTGTGAACTTATTTTTTATATAATAATGCTAATGCATTTTCTTCTCAATTTTGTGTAGGTCGATCGAGCTACATTTTGGCCTACAGACAATTTGTATTAAAATGGAATGGTTTAGTTGAATTTTTGGACTAGCGCCAGTTTACAAACATTTTGTACATCTTGGATTCTCTTTACATAAATTTTTTGTTTTGGATTACTATTTCGATGACTTTAGACGTACAACAACACTTTGTACATCTTGAATGTTTTGGTGAAAAATATATGAATTTATTTTGGTAAACCTTTTCTATATCTTGATTGATCAAACTGGAGGTTGCAATTGAAATTGTTGAAATCAAAATTGTGATACAGAACAGGTTATTCAGATATGAAATTGTGTAGCGGATTTATAGCACTCAAGAATGCTATAAAGCATTCATAGCATTCAAGAATGCTATAAAGCATCTACAGCATTCAAAAATGCTATAAACCATCTACAACATTCAAGAACGCTATAAAGCATTCACAGCATTCACAAACGCTATAAACCATCCACAACATACACGAACGCTATAATCCATCTACAGCATTCAAGAACGCTATAAGGTTATAGTGTTCACATGTCTTGACATACTATAGCGTGGGCAATTATAGCGGACAAAATACGCTATAGAAGGCTTTATATAGCGTTCTACGCATGCTATTGTAGGCCATATTTGTTGTAGTGTGGTGTCGGTTGGAAGGTTGGATGACGAGGGATTCTTCGGTCTCTTCGGAAATAGTCAGTGGAAGCTTTCCAGAGGTTCGATGGTGATTGCCAGAGGAAGTAAGAAGTCCGGTCTCTACTATATGGAGGGGAGCGCACAGGGGGCACAGGAGGTGAACGCAGTCAGTGATGCGTCTACCGAGTTATGGCACAGGCGGCTCGGCCATATCAGCGAGAAGGGGATGAGCTACTTGGTGAACAGGAAGGTGATTCCGGGGCTCAAGTCTACAAAGTTGGAGAAGTGCACGCACTGTTTAGCTGGAAAGAAAAATAGGGTGTCTTTCCAAAGTCACCCAAGTTCGAGGAAGTCGGCGTTGCTCGAGTTGATTCACTCGGATGTCTGCGGTCCTATGAAGGTAAAATCTCTTGGTGGTGCTTCTTACTTTGTAACTTTTATTGATGACTGTTCCAGGAAGGTTTGGGTATATGCCTTAAAGACCAAGGATCAGGTGCTGCCTACTTTCAAGGAGTTTCAGGCCTCTGTTGAAAGGGAGACGGGCAAGAAGTTGTTGTGTGTTCGGTCCGACAATAGCGGCGAATACATTGGTCCCTTTGATGCGTATTGCACAGAGCAAGGGATACGACACCAGAAGACTCCGCCAAAGACACCTCAGCTCAATGGTGTAGCGGAGCGCATGAACAGGACACTGATAGAGAGGGTACGGTGTTTGCTGTCAGAAGCAAACTTGTCGGACAGTTATTGGGGTGAGGCTCTTCTCACAGCTGCTTATGTTATTAATTTGTCTCCTAGTGCTCCTTTGCAGGGTGATGTGCCTGACAAAGTATGGTACGACAAAGAGCCGTCATACAGTCACCTGCGGGCGTTTGGTTGCAAGGCCTTCGTGCATGTACCGAAGGACGAGAGGACCAAACTTGAGCCGAAGATGAGGCGATGCGTCTTTGTCGGCTACGGTCGGGATGAGTTTGGCTATAGACTCTACGACCCAGTAGAAGAAAAGCTCTACAGAAGCAGGGACATGGTGTTCTTCGAGGATCAGACCATTTCCAACACTCAGGATTCTGAGACGCCTTCTGAGGCTGAGGAATTGCCTGAGTTAGAGTCATTTCGCTTCGAGCAGTTTCCAGAGGACATCGCAGAGGATCCAGTTATGGGGGAGCCGGTACATGGAGTTGCTCCCAACCTTGATCATCAGCCTGCTGATGGTGGTCAGGGCGTTCTTCAGGAGAATGAGCATGCCAGAGAGGTAGTTCCTGAGGAAGAGGAGGCTGTTGGTATACAGCCAGCACCAGTGGCTCCACTGAGAAGGAGCGACAGAGATCGTCGACCATCTACGAGATACTCGCCGGATGAGTATGTGCTACTGACTGACGGGAGAGAGCCTGAAAGTTTTGCAGAGGCTATGGAAGACGAACACAGGCAGGAGTGGATGGAGGCCATGCAGGAGGAGATGAGTTCCTTGCACACTAATTCCACTTATGAGCTGGTGCGGTTGCCAAAGGGCAAGAAGACTTTGAAGAATCGATGGGTGTTCAGAGTGAAGCAGACGGATGATGCTACTCGCCCTCGATACAAAGCGAGGCTGGTAGTCAAAGGCTACGGTCAGCGGAAAGGCGTAGATTATGATGAGATCTTTTTGCCTGTCATCAAGCAATCGTCTATTCGGGTAGTGCTAGCATTAGCAGCCAGTCTCGACTTGGAGGTCGAGCAGATGGACGTGAAGACGGCATTCCTCCACGGTGATCTTGAGGAGGAGTTATACATGGAGCAGCCAGAGGGATTCTGCGAGAAGGACAAGTCACATTTGGTCTGCCGGTTGAGGAAGAGCTTGTATGGTCTGAAGCAGGCTCCGAAGCAGTGGTACAGGAAGTTCGAGTCGTTTATGGGGGAGCATGGTTATGCACGGACAACGTCGGACCACTGTGTATTTGTGAGGTATTTTGCCGATGATAATTTCATTATTTTACTGCTCTATGTAGATGATATGCTATTAGTGGGTCGGAATGCCACTAGGATAGCGGAGCTGAAGCGCCAACTGGGCGCGGCCTTCTCTATGAAGGATTTGGGCGCAGCGAAGACTATTCTTGGGATGGAGATCAGCCGAGAGAGAGAGAGTCCAAGCTGCTACACTTGTTCCAAACGAAGTACATTCATCGGGTACTTTAGCGTTTCGGTATGGACGGGTCGAAGAAAGTGAGTTGCCCCCTTGCGGCTCACTTTAAGTTCACTGAAGAGCAGTGTCCATCTACCGAGGACGAAAATGAAGATATGGAGCGGGTTCCATATGCCTCAGCTGTGGGAAGCCTTATGTATGCGATGGTGTGTACGAGGCCAGATATTGCTCATGCAGTTGGTACGGTTAGTAGGTATCTTTCAAATCCTGGAAGGGTACATTGGAGTGCGGTCAAGTGGATTCTACGATATCTTCAGGGCACTGCTGGTTGGAGACTTTCCTTTGGTGGTGACGAGCCGAAGCTGGTTGGGTATATCGACGCTGATATGCCTGGAGATGTAGACACAAGGCGATCGACTTCGGGCTACGTGATGATGTTTGCGGGAGGAGCGGTGTCGTGGCAGTCACGGTTGCAGAAGTGTGTTGCCTTGTCGACGACGGAGGCGGAATACATTGCGGCGACGGAGGCTTGCAAGGAGCTGTTGTGGATGAAGAAGCTGTTGCAGAAAATGGGACTGAAGCAAGAGCAGTATACTTTGCTTTGCGACAGTCAGAGTGCTATCCACCTTATGAAGAATCAGACGTTTCATAGCCGGTCCAAGCACATCGAGACTCGGTATCATTGGATACGGGATGTGGTTGAGAAGAAGGACGCGGCGCTTGAGAAGGTTCATACAGATGACAACGGAGCTGATATGTTCACGAAGATTCTACCAAGGAGAAAGTTTGAGTACTGCAGGCAGATCGTCGGGATGACGACATCCTTCCCATAGTTGTGAAGGGGGAGATTTGTTGGAGTGGGTGGAGTTCCCAACCTATGTGGAGAAGACCCCGGAGAGCGACGAGCGCCATCCGTGTGTCGGAGAAGCTTGGGGAGTGCATGAATTTTATTTTGGTACATATATGGTAAGGAAATATATGATTGGATTTTCATATTTACTTTGATTATATATTTATGATTGGACCCTTCATATAGTAGCTTTCCATATTATTGGGTTTCCAATTATGGTAAGCTAATTATGATTGGATTTCCATTAAATATATAATTGATTTATATTGGAAGTTTCTATATATATTGGCCTTCCATGTATGGGTTACCAAGGGCTTATAAAAGGGTGTTGCATGCTAGTTGTAAAATCATCTCAAAAAAGAGTGCTTTACAATCTTTGAGAGAGAGAGAGAGGATTAAGGACTATTGTGAAGGAGAGATTGCTTCTAATAATTTTTCGGCATCTCTTGTTCTTCGGAGTCCGCAATCAAAAATTTTCTTCTTTCAAGTGAGTTGTGGTGATCCGTGTTGGATCGGGAGGAGCTTGTAGAGGGTGTATTCTCTTTATTCTATTAGTGGAGGTTCTTCAGGGTTGGACTCCGATCGTTCCGTGGTTTTTTTTCGCAAGGGTTTTCCACGTCAAAAATTTTCTGTGTCTGCGTGGATTGTTTTGTGTGTTTGCTTTTGGGTTCGTGCGTTGTA
This sequence comes from Iris pallida, assembly GCA_029216955.1. Classification (NCBI taxonomy): domain Eukaryota; kingdom Viridiplantae; phylum Streptophyta; class Magnoliopsida; order Asparagales; family Iridaceae; genus Iris; species Iris pallida. The sequence goes on from JANAVB010031619.1 coordinate 11,139,261, forward strand.
TTGCTCGGTCCTCTCGCAGGTACTCTCCGGTTTGGGGAAAGGTTTCCGCGCTTCTTTCCCAACATGGATCAGCTTCGTAAATGTCTTATTTATATGGAGTTACTACTGTAGACGTCTAACTAATAGGGAATTATTCCATGGTTATACGCCCACGTTAGTTGGAATGGTTATAACTGCTATAGAGAGTTGGCCCTTCTATGAAACCTGAGTTTTTTGAACTTGTGTGCTGTAGACTGAAAAGCAATTAACAAAGAGAGTTTTTTGAGAGAAACAACAACAACAACGTGTTAGCCCAATAATTTAGTTGAGTTTCTGAATATGGCTAATCGATTAAGTTTAACATTATGATATCACTACTATTCATGTTATCACTATAATGTTGATACTTAAACTTAGCATTGTCCTAATTTGTATTAATTTTTTTATACCTGCTATTATGCATGTTGTTTTGCTCGTCTAACATGTTTTTGCAGACAAACATATTTTCATTTCCTCTTCCTCCAAGCTATGTATCAAATTCCTTCCTTCTCTCCAAAGTAAGCATCTGACCTTTTCCGTTTTGTTATATAGAAGCTTCTTAATTAGTTGGGCTATAAATGTGACAACAATGTGGCAGTAGAAAAAAACTGAGAACGTCATTTGAAAAACTCAGAACCGGAAGCTTAATTTGGAGAACACTCCAATCCTTTGTAGTTTTATTTTTTCGAAGCTGAACATTGTGCTCTTACTCAAGAAAGGGCAGTTTACAAGTAAGTTTGAGTTATATTTTATTTGAGTCGCTTCATACATACAATAAAACATCATGCTTCACCTAAAACAAATACTGCAATCTAAAAAGAATGCTCAACTACTAACTTTGTAATGTTCTTTTACCTGTGCTATACTATTCTTATTTTCCAAGCGAACAAATATCAATTACCAAAAATTTCCAGAGACATGTATCATGATTAGACAGACGTGTCATATCAAATTTACAAAAATATTGCAGTGACCTAACTTAAATGTGGCCTAGTATATAATTTATTATATACTTACTAGATTTTTATTTCGTACAACGTCAGATGTAGTCATCAACGATTGTAGATGGATCGATATCACATGTCCAAAACTTGGCGTCAGGCACATATAATCCGTTATAATTTGGACATAGTAGCATCCATTTGCAACCGCAACTGATGATAAAATTTACTCGGTGTTAATATACAATTTCTTACTTTCTTTTTCTATTCTGAATATGTTCACCATTTCCGGGATAAAATTTGTTTGCTTGGTCCAAATTAATTATCTTATTATGTGTTCTTTTTTTTATAGTTTTAAATTATATGTCCAAAACTTGGTGTCATGCACGTATAGTCTGTTATAATTTGGACATATAGCATCCATTTGCAACCGCAACCGATGATAAAATTTATTCGGTGTATAATATACAATTCCTTACTTTCTTTTTCTATTCTGAATATGTTTACCATTTCCGGGATAAAATTTGTTTGCTTGGTCCTAATTAATGATCTTATTATGTGTTCTTTTTTATAGTTTTAAAGGACGGCTCATGAGAAGCTACACAGTGGTATAAAGTTCAAGTATAACACTTTACTTCTCCCAGGTAGAGTTTTAACTCCCCCAATATTACAATAAGTTTGATTTTTCCATCTATGGCGATAATAAAACGATGAGGAAAAATATAATCCAAGTCAAGTTATAAATATGTATTTTTTTCAAGTCAAATTATAATAGCAAGTGTGTCAGGTTAAGAAAAGCCCCTACTCTATAATCTTGTTTTCAGAATGGAAAGCTTCAAATAATTATGAACTTTACATTGTAAATGAAGAGCGCAGAAACAATAAATATCCTACATCTAAACTACATAAAGCAAAATGACACCAAACTACAACAACCATGACAACAACAAAGATTTGGAACAATAAAAATTTTATCCCAAGATTTTAAGGGTAGGCTATTAAAATCCATTTCTTGTACTCAGGGCATGTTGATCCCAGTGTTAAGATTTCAACACCGACACTCTGGAGTTATTTCAACACCGACACCATTCACCACTGCCACGTGGTGAGTCTGTTCCACTGAATATTTTCTCCAAAATGCTCGAGACTGACCGGATTTCTCCGTTCAAACTGACCGAACAACCAGTTGCTCATATGCCCAAAATTGTGCTGACATAGATTATCTTGACTTCTCCGGACACTTTGACATAAAATCAGGTGAGTGCACCAAATGTTTTATTCTTCTTCAATATTAATATCTCAAATCTAATCTTAATGCTATTTCCTAGTTTATGTGATCCAAGTTAAGTATTTGTCGGAATTTCATATATTAGCGTGTGACATATCAAAATGTGCATGATAATTTCCTTTAGCATCACTAACTACCGGGACAACATGTACTAACAATATGCAATCTTAGATACAACAACACTAAAGGAATCTAGTATGGTAGACAATATCAAGACAGAAGACCTACAATACTTGTACAATGTGTTTTAGAATACAATTGTTCAGCATATGGTTGGGTTTGGACTCAGACAATCAATATCTGAGGTGCAATATTGGCTGAATAATCTCTGTCAGACAGTCACACATAGGATGCATGATTGAATAATATCTGGGCTCTCTCCAAACTCTACATACCACATGCCTACTAATTGTATTCCCCTATCCATATGTCAGTAAGAAACACATTCATGATAACATAGAAATAAGAACATTTCTAAACAAGAAATATTAAGTGAACTTGTAGTATTACATTATCATGGTAAACTCTATCTTTTTTGTACAAGTAACAAAAAATATGAATCTAAATGAACAGATTATAAGAACACAATATGATAAAGGTAAATATATATATATATATATATATATATATATATATATATATATATATATATATATATATATATTAATGTACTTTGCCTAAACCTCCAAACTGTATGAAAATGACAACTGGCTAGCTAACAAAGCAACATTTTGTTGGATTGTATATCGTTTCAACAATCAACATACCCATAAAGTACATAGCAAAGAAAAATATAACATATATGGCTTGTTACTTGTTCATTAAGTTGAGTCTTTTAGAAATGGGTTTACCTACCTAGCAAGTTACCTAGCCAATGCGGATTTATATAGGTCCAATCTATACTAGACATGCTAGGACATATTTGGATCTTAAAACAACCGTTAAAACTTACCAATTGAATACTTTGGGATTTGTGTATGCAAACTAAGGTCAAAAAATCAGTCGAAAACTTTTCTGTCCAAATCCAAGTTTGTGATGTCAAATCCCTCAATTTTAGCGACGTAGAGAAGCTTCAATAGGTGAATTTGCAAAATAAAATCACCATTAAAAGTTATCACATTTTTAATATGATTTGACAATTTAGGTTCTAGTTAAAAAATGTCTTCCTTCATTAATAAATAAGTTTAATTTCAAATTTCTTTAAAAATTATCAAAGAGACTAGAAGATGTTAAGTTCCCTAAAAAATTTACAGAAGTTAATTTCTTTGTTTGGATAGTTATTGCATAAAGAAGGTAGGAGATCTAAATTTTGGGCACCTAATACTAAAAACTATGCCAAAACTTTTAATAATGTCTAAATTCAACCAAAAATATAATTAAAATATTAGACAAGAAAATAAAATTGCACCTGATTTGGAGTTCGTATACAAAAGTTATGCCATCTAGAAGTTGGCTTAACTGCTGGAATTCACAGCAGGAAAATCTTCCAAAGAAAAAACCCTAATTTTTCTTCAAAGTTACTATTAATACAGCATGTCAAATGAGGGTCCAAGGTGGTTAGTTAACTGACGGGTGTGTCGGGTCCGACTAGAATTAGGATTAATAATTATCAAATATTTGTTTTAATGCATTTTAATTACTTCTAATTGCTTAAAATTTAGTAAATTAAATCAGAAAGTTCTATTATTTTTTAAGAAAATCCTGTAGATCATTAGGAACATAGACATTAAGTTTGAGCCTAATCGATGGTAGGTTTCATCTATAAAAATCTTTCAAGTTGCTAATAATCCATTTTATTTAAATATTTAATAAACCCTTAAATTGGTTTTTAGCTCCTGAAAAATACAAACGTCTACATATGGGTAAAGTTTGGAATCATTCTATGGGAAGGCTACAGGTTGCCAATATTTTTTTTGAGTTTTTTTAATTAATATAAAATTCCTAAAAAACCCTAAAAATCCCAAAGATCTTGTATTGTCAAAATTGAGTAGGCTAGAACATTTGGGGGCTTCAGTGTCACTTCTAGGCTATGGTTCACATATTGGCCAATTACAGGTATGTCGATACTTTATTTTCTCTTAGGTAAAAATTTCCTAATTAATTCTAAAAATTCTATAAAATTTGCATAATTATTTAAATGCTCTGTAATGGTAAACTAAATTATTTTGATGCTCCAGTACACTATTTCTAACCTACATATCATTTGTTACAATTATAGTCTTAGGGACGTCACCCTGCTAATCTGTTCATCAAGCATATTTTGTAACCAGTTTCAAAAGTAGTTAATGGCCTATTTAGGGTTTTCTGATCAAAATCAGCATGGACAAGGCTTTATCGCCCCATCCCATCCCTGTATGGGCTTGACAAGGTCCATTTGGCCTACCTTACACTAGTGACCCCTAATAGGGGTCCCCATATGTTTCCTTCATTGTTTGGCTACTAGAGCCCCCCTAAGGAGGTTGGGGCTTGATGTTGCCTGGCAAACATTGTTGGGGGCCTTCTTAGGGGGTCGAGGTTGTTTTCCAATGCTGCCTAAACCCCTTAGGACCTCGATGGTGCTAGTGGGGACCACAAGAGTCTTCTAGAACCCCCTTGGACCGGTCGGTTAGCTTGGGTGGGAGTGGTCGACCATGGCCCCTGTGTGGGGTCGAGCGACTATATGGTCGTGTGATTTCATCAGTTTGGTACGATTTAGAGGCTAGGGAACAAAGAAGTTCGTGTTCTTGGCACTATCATCTAAAATTTATACATATCCTCTCTAATTTAGAAAAAAAAAAGGTTAGGTCATAGATAACCAACTTGATCTTAAACCATAGATTTATAGGAAACACCCCTAGATCAACACAAATAAGATGCAAAATATATATACTCAAGAAAATGATTATAAACCCTAGACTTAGTGCACAAACATAATCCTAAACTTTTAATGGAAGGCATGGATCAAAGTATCAACATTAACTGTCTAGCATGTAAATAACTTTAGATTATGGCGACCATGAAATCCTAAACTTTTAGGATTTCTCCAATCTAAAAAGTTAAGGAAAGGAAACATTTAAAGCTATTGTACCATATGTAGTTCATAAAAAAAATTATTTGTTTTGAAGGTACAAGCTAAAGGGGTTTATATTGTTGGGAACGAAGTGCGGAAACCGTTCCCCCAAACTAGAAAGTCCTGCGAGAGAACCGAGCAAAAACACACAAACCAAAAATGCCAAACACAATCGCAGACACAAAGATTTTTGACGTGAAAAACCCTTGCGGAAAAAACCACGGGACGATCGGAGTCCAACCCTGAAGAACCTCCACTATTGGAATGAAGAGAATACACCCTCTACAAGCTCCTCCTGATCCAACACGGATCACCACAACTCACTTGAAAGAAGAATTTTTTTGATTGCGGACTCCGAAGAACAAGAGATGCCAAAAAATTATTCGAAGCAATCTATCCTTCACAATAGTCCTTAATCCTCTCTCTCTCTCAAAGATTGTAAGCACTCTTGTTTTGGGATATTTTACAACTAGCATACATCACCCTTTTATAAGTCCTTGGTAATCTATACATAGAAGGCCGATATATATGGAAACTTCCAATATGCATCAATCATATATTTAATGGAAATCCAATCATGATTGGCTTGCCATAATTGGAAGCCCAATTATATGTTAAGCTACTATATGAAGGGTCCAATCATAAATATATGATCAAAGTAAATATGAAAATCCAATCATATATTTTCTTACCATATATGTACCAAAATAAAATCCATGCACTCCCCGAGCTTCTCCGACACACGGATGGCGCTCGTCGCACTCCGGGGTATTCTCCATAAAGGTTGGGAACCCCACCCACTCCAACAAATCTCCTCCTTCACAATTAGGTGGAGGAACTCGTCATCCCGACGATCCGCCTGCAGTACTCAAACTTCCCCCTTGGTAGAACCTTCGTGAGCATGTCCGTTCCATTGTCATCAGTATGAACCTTCTCAAGCAGCGCGTCCTTCTTCTCAACCACATCTCGTATCCAATGATACCGAGTCTCAATGTGCTTGGACCGACTATAAAATGTATGGTTCTTCACAAGGTGAATAGCACTCTGACTGTCGCAAAGCAAAGTATACTGCTCTTACTTCAGCCCCATTTCCTGCAACAACTTCTTCATCCACAACAGCTCTTGCAAGCCCCCGTCGCCGCAATGTATTCCGCCTCCGTCGTCGACAAGGCAACACACTTCTGCAACCGCGACTGCCACGATACCGCTCCTCCAGCAAACATCATCACATAGCCCGAAGTCGATCGCCTCGTGTCTACATCTCCAGCCATATCAGCATCGGTATACCCAACCAGCTTCGGCTCGTCACCACCAAAAGAAAGTCTCCAATCGGCAGTGCCCTGAAGGTATCGTAGAATCCACTTGACCGCACTCCAATGTACCCTTCCAGGATTTGAAAGATACCTGCTAACTATGCCAACTGCATGAGCGATGTCTGGTCTCGTACACACCATAGCATACATAAGGCTCCCCACAGCTGAAGCATATAGAACCCGCTCCATATCTTATTTTTCGTCCTCGGTAGATGGATACTGCTCCTCAGTGAACTTAAAGTGAGCCGCAAGGAGGCAACTCACTTTCTTCGACCCGTCCATCCCGAAACGCTGAAGTACTCGATGAATGTACTTCTTTTGGGACAAGTGTAGCAGCTTGGACTCTCTCTCTCGGCTGATCTCCATCCCAAGAATAGTCTTGGCTGCGCCCAAATCCTTCATAGAGAAGGCCGCGTCCAGTTGGCGCTTCAACTCCGCTATCGTAGTGGTATTCCGACCCACTAATAGCATATCATCTACATAGAGCAATAAAATAATAAAATCATCATCGACAAAATACCTCATAAATACACAGTGATCCGACGTCGTCCGTGCATAGTCGTGCTCTCCCATAAATGACTCGAACTTCCTGTACCACTGCCTCGGAGCCTACTTCAGACCATACAAGCTCTTCCTCAACCGGCAGACCAAATGTGACTTGTCCTTCTCACAGAATTCCTTTGGCTGCTCCATGTATAACTTCTCCTCAAGATCACCGTGGGGGAATGTCGTCTTCACATCCATCTGCTCGACCTCCAAGTCGAGACTGGCTGCCAATGCTAGCACCACCCGAATAGACGACTGCTTGACGACTGACGAAAATATCTCATCATAATCCACGCCTTTCCGCTGACCGTAGCCTTTAACTACCAGTCTCGCTTTGTATCGAGGGCGAGTAGCATCATCCGTCTGCTTTACTCTAAACATCCATTGATTCTTCAAAGCCTTCTTGCCCTTTGGCAACCGCACCAGCTCATAAGTGGAATTGGTGTGTAAGAAACTCATCTCATCCTGTATAGCCTCCATCCACTCCTGCTTGTATTCGTCTTCCACAGCCTCTGCAAAGCTTTCGGGCTCTCTCCCGTCAGTCAGTAGCATATACTCACCCGGTGAGTATCTCGTAGATCATCGACGATCTCTCTCGCTCCTTCTCAATGGAGCCACTGGTGCTGGCTGTATACCAACAGCCTCCTCCCCTTCCGGAACTGCCTCTCCGGCATGCTTTTTCTCCTGAGGGACACCCTGACCACCATCAGCAGGCTGATGATCAAGGTTGGGAGCAACTCCATGCACTGGCTCCTCCATAACTGGATCCTCTACGATGTCCTCTGGAAACTGCTCGAAGCGAAATAACTCTAACTCAGGCAATTCCTCAGCCTCAGAAGGCGTCTCAGAATCCTGAGTGTTGGTCATGGTCTGATCTTCGACGAATACCACATCCCTGCTTCTGTAGAGCTTTCTTCCCACCGGGTCGTAGAGTCTATAGCCAAACTCATCCCGACCGTAGCCGACAAAGACGCATCGCCTCGTCTTCAACTCAAGTTTGGACCTCTCGTCCTTCGGTACATGCACGAAGGCCTTACAGCCAAACACTCGCAGGTGATTGTATGACGGCTCTGCCGTAGCATACTTTGTCAGGCACATCACACTGCAAAGTCGCACTAGGAGATAAATTAATAACATAAGCAGCTGTGAGAAGAGCCTCACCCCAATAACTGCCCGACAAGTTTGCTTCTGACAGCAAACACCGCATCCTCTCCATCAGTATCCTGTTCATGCGCTCCGCTACACCATTGAGCTGATATGTCTTGGGCGGAGTCTTCTGGTGTCGTATCCCTTGCTTTTTGTAATAAGCATCAAAGGGACCAATGTATTCGCCGCCGTTGTCGGACCGAACACACAATAACTTCTTGCCCGTCTCTATTTCAATAGAGGCCTGAAACTCTTTGAAAGTAGGCAGCACCTGATCCTTGGTCTTTAAGGCATAGACCCAAACCTTCTTGGAACAGTCATCAATAAAAGTTACAAAATAAGAAGCACCACCAATAGATTTTATCTTCATAGGACCGCAGACATCCGAGTGAATCAACTCGAGCAACGCCGGCTTCCTTGAACTTGGATGACTTTAGAAAGACACCCTATTTTGCTTCCCAGCTAAGCAGTGCGTGCACTTCTCTAACTTTATAGACTTGAGCCCTGGAATCACCTTCCTGTTCACCACGTAGCTCATCCCCTTCTCGCTGATATGGCCAAGCCGCCTGTGCCACAACTCGGTAGACGCATCACTGACTGCGTTCACCTCCTGTGCTCCCTGTGTGCTCCCCTCCATAGAGTAGAGACCGAACTTCTTGCTTTCTCTGGCAATCACCATTGAACCTCTGGAAAGCTTCCATTGACTATTTCCGAAGAGACTGAAGAATCCCTCGCCATCCAACCTTCCAACCGACACTAGGTTGAAACGAATATCAGGGACACGATGAACATCTTTGAGAAGAAGAACTGCACCTGCCTTCGTTCTCAAATGCACATCTCCAACGGTAACCGCCTTCGACACATCTCCATTGTCCATCTCAATACTCCACGGTCGCCTGTCGTGTAAGTGACAAATAGTGTCCTGTTGTGAGATACATGCGCTGAAGCCCCTGAGTCCACCAGCCAAGAGTTGTCATCGCAGGCGAGGTTTGTGATAACCTTATCACCTACGACGATCACATCGCCTCCATGTATCGAGGCCGCCGCTGTAGTATTCTTATATTGCTTTCCCTTGTCGCCCTTCTTCTCTCTTCTAAGCGAAACAGTTCCGTTTGATGTGGCCTTTCTTGCCACAGTGGTAACACTCCGAGTCCTCATACGGACCCTTGGACTTCCCCCTGCTCTTGTCTCTGCCACCACCCGGACCCCTACTTTTGCCCCTTCCGCGGCTCTCTGAAACCAATGCCTCTGAGTGGTGGGATGTAGATGAAGTGCCCTGAGAACGTCTTTGCATCTCTTCATTCAGCACCCTGCTCTTGGCAAACTCCAGACTGACCATGCCTTCTGGAGCAGTAGCGATTATAGATACTCATACGGTCTCCCACGAGTCTAACAATGTACATAGCAACCAAAGTCCTTGAACCTCGTCGTCGAACTTGACTCCCATCGAGAATAGATGGTCAACCATGCCCTGGAAATCACTCAAGTGATCCGTAATAGACGGCCCATCTTTGTACCGCAGACCCATCATCGTCCGGATCAGGAACAATTTGTTTACTCCAATCTTTTTTGCGTACAAAGATTCCAGCTTCTCCCACAACGTCTTCGCATGCTCAATATTGGCAATGTGGTTGTACACGTTCTCGTCAACGAACTGTCGTATGTACCCACACACCTGTATATGATCGAAGTTCCAGTCCTCATCGGATTTGTCACTGGACTTCTAGGATGCAAATACTGGAAGATGCAGCTTCTTGACGAACAACAAATCTGTCATCTTGCTCCGCCAATAATGGTAGTTGGTACCGTTTAGGTTCACCATGCGCACCGGCTTCGCGTCCATCTCTGCTTCCTGGTTTGACTGTCAACTCCTGATACTTCTTTGAACCCAAAGCTCTGATACCACTCTGTTGGGAGCGAAATGCGGAAACAGTTCTCCCAAACCAGAAAGTCCTACGAGAGAACTGAGCAAAAGCACACAAACCAAAAACGCCAAACACAATCGCAGACACAAAGATTTTTGACGTAAAAAACCCTTGCGAAAAAAACCACGGGACGATCGGAGTCCAACCCTGAAGAACCTCCACTAATGGAATAAAGATAATACACCCTCTACAAGCTCCTCCCGATCCAACACGGATCACCACAACTCACTTGAAAGAAAAAAAATTTTGATTGCGGACTCCGAAGAACAAGAGATGCCGAAAAATTATTCGAAGCAATCTCTCCTTCACAATAGTCCTTAATCCTATCTCTCTCTCTCTCAAAGATTGTAAGCACTCTTGTTTTGAGATATTTTACAACTAGCATGCATCACCCTTTTATAAGCCCTTGGTAATCTATACATAGAAGGCCAATATATATGGAAACTTCCAATATGCATCAATCATATATTTAATGGAAATCCAATCATAATTGGCTTGCCATAATTGGAAGCCCAATTATATGGAAAGCTACTATATGAGGGGTCCAATCATAAATATATGATCAAAGTAAATATGGAAATCCAATCATATATTTTCTTACCATATATGTACCAAAATAAAATCCATGCACTCCCCGAGCTTCTCCGACACACGGATGGCGCTCGTCGCACTCCGGGGTATTCTCCACAAAGGTTGGGAACCCCACCCACTCCAACATATATATCTACGCAGGGATTCCATATATTCGTGAAAGCTTCACCTTCCATAGAGATTTGTTTGTTAGTGGACTCCACTTTAAAAAAAATTGTAAGGTGACACCTTAAGGTTCAATTAATACGCTTGAGAACAAGCTACGTCATAAAAATTACATACTGCATGATCTTTTCTTGTTGGCTATTTTTGTCACGCCATACTCCCAAATAGTTGGATACAAGTATATGAATATGTCCAACATACATGTACTAGGAAACTTCTACTAAGAGTACCAAGTATATATACTCAATTGTTTATGTCTATGTCCATATAATCCGTCATCAATATCAATCAACATTTATATTACAAAAGCATCAATATCGCTAACTCATTCTCAAAACATATAACTATAAACAGTGATTAGAAAGAGTAAAAGAACAAGATATAACCTAAATAGCCTCAAGATTATTAAATCATCTAGTGTTAACAATTATTAAGTCCATCATTATCTAAATAAATAGGTCCACTATTCGGGAACAAACCCTTACAAACAAACTGAAAGAAAGAAATGACAAATATATCCTAACAGCTAAACATTTCTAGATATTATCCATCACATGGCTAGGACAATTGTAGCATCAACATCTCCCTTATGAGGAGCATAATGCTCAGGTTATAAGTCCTCACCTAAATATTTAATCTTAGTTATCCAGTCAAGATTGGACCAAACTACAACAATTGTAGTGAAGATTATGAATATGGTATATATAAACTAGCATGCCAAAATTATGAAAAGGAAAGAAAAGGAACTATTCTACCAATACAGTGATGATATGTATATCTAGAATATAACAATACTATGGAGAAATAAACATGAATGACAATATCAAGAAGAAGAAAAAACCAATATGTGTCTATTGTGCTTTATAATACAACTTTTGAACAGTGGACGAGTATGTGCATCACTGATAGAGAAGGGTAAAACTAATAATACTATCTCAATTAAATGAGGTTGTAATGTATACATAGTCCATATTTCTGCTAACTGTATTCTCCTACCCATCTCCCACTAACAATTACGCTCACCATAACAATAGATTAATACGAACACTAATAAACTAGAATCATTAACTGAACATGTTCTACAACAATATCAAGAAAGCCACACTCTCGTGTACGAGGTCATGGAATCAATATGAATCAAAAACAAATTTCAAGAATTAAGAACATGCAATACTAGGAATTTATGATAAAGGTAAGACAAAATGCTAAATTCATGTACTTGCTTGTCAATCGAGATCACCAATTGTTGAGAACTAATAAGGGATTTAGTCCCACATTGAAAAAATGTAGTATGAAGAGGAGCTAGACTCCCTATAAGTAGTGGAGTAGCCAATCAATAAAAATACAACAATTATTCTCTACATGGTATCAGAGCCATAACCACAAAAAAGAAAAGAAAAAAAAGATAAGGATTCATTTTACTTCCATGTGGAAAGGAAAGATCATTTCTCCCTTTGTGTTTGGTAGTAAGGATGGAAAAGATAAGAGATGCATTTTCCTTTGTTTGGTATGAAAGAAAAAGTGGAAGGAAAGAAAGTAAAAATATAGGGTTTATCAATTCTATCCTCAACTAAAAACACTTATTTACCATTTGACTTCATAAATAATTTTTAAATAATACATTCATATGAGAGTATAATTGTTAATTAATACAAGCCTCCATTTTTCCTTCCACTTTTCCTCCATTTTTAAATAATACATTCATATGTCGTATTTCGCAGACGAAGACACTAGCACGAATTAGGCATTTGTGTCATGTCGACAGTTCGTAACGACAATCGTGTGGGCTACCAAGGTTGTCAAGAACAATCGAGAAGAAGCAATGGAGATCGGGAAATTTGTGGAGAGTAGATTAGTTAAGCTGACACGGCTAGGAGGTCGGACATGACAAGGACACATTGGCGGATGGCTGGACATGTGCGGGTTTGATTTCTGTAAGAGGCACAAGACTTTGATGGTTGTGTTTTTAAATAGAAGGGAGAATAGACCGGATCGGGTTTTTTAAAAAAAACAAAACCAAAATTGAATTCTGGATCTTGTAGCTAGGGTCTTTTCCCACATAGGATCCAGTTTATCAGAATACTTTGATTTAGTTAGACGGCTAGGATTATGAATGCATTCAATTTTTTTTTCCTAGTTTGAGATGTCCGGCGATACGCACGGGACTTAGTGCACGCTGCATTGCATGTCTGTTGGGCTCACTGTTTCCAACTCCTACCAAATAAATGGAAGGAATAATACGCTCCCGTTGCTCGATCCACTGACCTTTCACTACCGTCGGAGTCTTATACCGCTCCTCGGTAACCACAAGAGCCACTCGAGTTCGGTATGAATGCGTTCCATTTAATGAGTCAAATTATACGCCATTTTATAATCCCTAATGAATCAATGGTTGACGGTCACAACATAAAATACCGGTTCAGGTGCGGATCAACACATAGGGAGTCTGACCAGACTCGTGACCCGAGATCGACTTTTAAATAGAAAATGGTTTATATTTATTAGAAACTGAATTTATTAATCCAAAATAATAATAATATTAGCCCTTGGAAAAATACTAAATAAATCTAGGAAAATCCGTAAAATATTTCATAAATACTAGGTTATTATAACCCTATATGTCAAGTTTGGATCATTTTCAATCGGGTTTTTCTACTATAATTCCTAGAAGGCTTTTGATAATTATTTTTCTTAGGTAGAAAATGCCTAATTAATTCAAAAAAATCTACAAATATTCTAAAATGCCCAACAAATGTTACATAGGCTATCAATAGGTCCTAGGATAATATTATTATCATGTGGTTACTTGTTATTAGTATTTAGGCTTAGGGACGTCATCTAGGTAATCTTCGTGTCACAAAGTATACCACTTTAACCCATTACAAAAGTAGTTAAGTTAATGTTTTAATTATGGTTTCTTGATCAAAATAAAATGAATAATTTACCCAAAATACTAATTAGGGATTTATGGATGAGAATGCTACACTTTTTGGTCCTTCTATATCTCAGTCCGATGACTATTCCGTTCCAGTGACTATATGCCAATGTCTGTCTATCTTTGTTACCCAACAGGCTCTCAAATATGCATCACCTTTTCTATTGCGTTTACTACCATCTCGGGTCCCTCGCACGATAAATGTTATTGTAAGAAAACTCCACAAGGTATATGTGATCTTCCCTAAATCCTTAGTAGTCCAACATGCATGTGCATAACATATCCTGAAGTATATATGAATGGTACGCTCCGACCATCCATGAGTTTGGGGGTGATATATATGTGATTATAAACTTCAACTGGGTCCTCAAGCTGCCCTATAGGATCATCCAAAAGTGTGAAGTGAACCTCGAATATTTTTTTGAATACAATGCTAAGGGGGACTCCATGCAAGCACACAATCTGTCTAACATACATCTATGTTAATATTTCCATCGAAAGTCCAACATGAAATTGTAGGAGGGTGCGCTCAAGATAGATATATATTGTGATGTGACTCATCGTTATCCCCTTTCCCCATCCATGCATAATATATAGTTCAAGATTTTCATTCACATCAAGATATTCTCATTCATTAACAAGATATTAACACTAGAAATCTTCTGTCTCATTAGTAATCTTGGTCGATCATTAGCATTCTTGTTAGCAATCATATTATTACTCACTCTCGCATTGTTACCTAAGGGAAGCCCTATTTCCCATGAGAATACAAGGGTAAATATCTACACAAGTTGATAGACATCAAGGCTTCACATTAGTACAAGTCCATTTCCACTCATTATTGGCCTAAGTCATGCATTTCAACACAAAATATATATATATATATACAAATCTACATAATCGTGTTGTATTCACATGTATACATGTAGGGGTGAGCATTATTTGATTTTGGACCGAAAATCGAACCGAACCGAACTGAATAAATGATTTGGTTCAATAAAATCGGCTCGGTTTCGATTTTGAAAATACTAAAATTCCTTATTCGGCTTTGGTTTCAGTTTTTTATTTTGGTTTCGGTCCAAAATCGAAACCGAATAAGACTTATACAATTATGTAAATACCCTCATTTTTATGCGTATTTTGTGATTAAAAATGTGTATATTTTGAAAACAACAATTCTATTTATGTGTTTTGTAAGTCCAACTTTGATAGTTTAACAACTAGTATAACTTTGTGCACAACTTTAAAATTTAACAAATGTGTGTATAAAATCATAATATTTAATATAATTTAACCACAATTCCAACTTTGGGTCCGAACGATAGAAATTGTCCAACCAAACAAACCGAATAAACTTAATTGATTATTGGTTCAGCTCGGTTTCGGTTTTGGCTTATTCGATTCGATTTCGGTTTTGAATTTTTAAAAATTCAGTTTATTCGGTTTTGACTATTTCGGGTCGATTAACCCGAATAACCGAAAATGCTCGCCCCTAGATGCATGTGTACGTCATGCCCGGCCCTTAAAGTGCAATTGGTGCGAGAGAACATGGCCCTCCTAATATGGAGGACCCTTATATATTTTTCTTCCATTTAGACCTAGTATTCATTATAGCCCATTTTTTATATAAAATACAAGTCCTATTTGAAGAGATTGCCCAATCAGCAACTGGATTCCAATTTAGGCCTAGTATTCATTATAACCCATAATTGTTATTAACAAGATAGCTAAATAAGAGGCATTCATGATTCATCCGGCGCCTGTTAGGATTTCAAATTTTCTAGATAATTCATCCAGCTATTAGGATTCCAAAAATATTATATAATTCATCCAGTTGTTAGAGCATCTCCAACCCTATTGTGAGTTTGAAAAAATGGTTGCCACATAGGAAAGACAACCATTTTTTTCCAAAAGTACTTCTCCAATGCAAATATGAAATAAAGTGTGGAGTTGACATAGCAATGACATGACAAAGACAATGTAAAATTGGTTGTCTAGATCTAGACAATGCACTTCACAATGTCTTTATGTCCACATCATCATTTGTGAATAAAAATGTTTATAAAAAGAAGTAGAAGAGTAAAAGCGTCTTGGAAGTTGTAAAAAATTACTTTGTATTGTCTTATCAATATTTTTGCATTGTAGATGACTTTTTAAACTCATTGTCATTTGTGAATATAATCTTACCACCTATATAAGACATTGTCTTGTGTCCCATGCCACCTAAGATTCACAACATAAAATAAGACAATCGGGTTGGAAATGCTCTTAGGATTCTAAAAATATCTCTACTATTATAATGAAGCTTCAAAACGGCTCAAAAGTGAGCCGTCTAAGCCGTGTATATCATCAACCATTTTTTTTTCTTTTTTTAAATAAAATTTTAAAATTAACTACCTTTCTTATTTTCTATGAGAGTAATCTAATCCTCTCTCCTCAAGTAAAAAAATTAAAAACCACCATATACTAGAATATATTTAAAATTAAAATTATATTTAAACTAACTACATAACATTATATAATCAAACACATATCCAAAATTTTAAAATAACAATCATAACAAATCATATTCAAATATATTCAAATTATATTTTAAAATATTCTAATATAATATAAATTTTTATATACGTTATTAATACTATCATTGATTTTTTTTATATGTGCAAACGCACGTGAACGTGACTAGTATTAGATGAAATCCACAAGAAAAAAAACTGAAACCCATCAGTTGTGGTCGTCCATCTTCTCATGGAAAAAAAAATCTTGCTCTACTTCTAGATGTTTGATCACAGAAATCAAAGATCCAAAGTCATAAGTTTTTGTCTGATTGGATTTTAGGTTTGAATTTTTTTATTTTGTTGAGTTCTTCTGAATTTTTTTCTTCTTTAACTTTCATCATGTTTTTTTTTCTTAATAAGAAACCTCACTGAGTCGTCTATTCTGATTTCTTCCGGCTATTTTTTTCCTTCATTTTTTTCTTAGAGATTTGTAATTGTTTGAATTTTGACTGTTAAAATTGTATATACGAAATATTATTGTATTCCATTTTTTTGTTGATATGTACTGTTTAGAAATATGACATGCTGGAAATTGCTGAGAAACCCAATTTCGGGGTTGTCTTTTATGAAAAACCCACCCGTAGGTTGGATTTTATGAAATGTCCAGAATTATGTATTTCCACGTTAAGTATTCCAAGATTCCTTTTAGATGCTCTGTATTTACAAAATTAATACCATAACTACCCCTCCGCACAAACTCAGATTTGGATTGCGATTCTCATCTTCTTCTTCTTGTTCTTCTTCACGAGAGGTCTGAATTCCATTGCTCTCATCTTCAACAGAGATCACAAAGATCGTTCATAGTTCACCCTGCTTTTTTTTTCCAGTCGAACTCCGATCATCGCTCATCTTCTTCTTCTTTTCCGACAATTAGGTCAATTATGGAGAGAAAATCTTCTTCTTTTCTATAAGAGTTAGCATTGTTTTGAAAGAAGAACGATAACTCTTGAATCTTTATTCATGGCAAATTTCTTTCCACAAAACAAAAAAAATAAAAAATTAGGTTTCTGTCAACTGTTCTCTGTCGATGTAACATGAAGAGTAGTTATTCTCCTGCATTTTGACAAGGAGAATGCCATTCTCCGTGTAAATTTTCACGAAGAATGGCCATTCTCCTGTGCTTTAACATTTGAATGACCATTCTCCATGTCATTTAGCAAGGAGAATGGCCATTCTCCTCTCCATTCTCCGTACTAAATTACATGGAGAATGGTCATTCTCCTACGTTTTAACACTGGGAATGGTCATTCTCCGTGTAAATTAACACGGAGAATGCCATTCTCCGTGTTAATTTACACGGAGAATGGCATTCTCCTGCGTTTTAACTCTGGAATGACCATTCTCCGTGCTAAATTACACGGAGAATGACTATTCTCCGTGTAAATTAAGACGGAGAATGCCATTCTCCGTGTTACTAACACTGAGAATGGCCATTTTCCGTGTAAATTAAGATGGAGAATGTCATTCTTCGTGTAAATTAAGATGGAGAATGGCCACCATTCTCCATGTAAATTAAGACGAAGAATGTCATTCTCCGTGTTACTAACACTGAGAATGGCCATTCTCCATGTAAATTAAGACGGAGAATGGCATTCTCCGTGTAAATTAAGACGGAGAATACCATTATCCGTGTTACTAACACTGAGAATGGCCATTCTCCGTGTAAATTAAGACGGAGAATGCCATTCTCTGTGTTACTAACACGGAGAATGGCCACCCTCATGCGAAATTAACATTCTTTGTGTTCTAACACGGAGAATGGCTATTCTCCTGCATTTTATGGTCAGTTGAAACTTTGGAGGGCCATAACTTTTGACTAGGAGGTCGAAACGAGGTCCGGTTTGTTGCAAAATGAGTATATCTTCGAGGAGTCTGAGATTAACCGTTTCTTCGTTAGTCGGTCATTCAAAATTTTAGAATCACAAAAAAATGATGTTTGGACCTCCGTTTTAGCACTTATACCGTTTGTCTCGGTCTTTCCGAAAATTTTCGACGAGTTTTTGAAGATTTTTGAGGAGAAAACCTAAATTTGAAAGTGAGCAACGTATGGAAGAAGATGAAGTATCGAAACTGTTTTTTTAAGAGTAGTTTCGTGGATGTTTTCAATAAATTAGAAGGAAGGGCAAAAAGGTCATTCGGAACCCTCTTTATATATTTTTTGCTAATTCTGGGCACGCGATGAAATGTTATTGAGCGGTGGATTTTTTATAAAACTTTTTCGTTTTTTGGGCATTTCATAAATTTTCCCTATGACATGTTCTGGTGATAATAAATTATGTGAAAGTATTATTAATTTTTAGTGCGGCAACCCAAAAAATGGTAACCATCTTTTTTTTACTTTTTTTTGAGGTTCAGTACTTTGTGCACGCTGCATTGCATGCCTATTGGGCCCACTGTCCCCTAAATTTCCACCAAATAAATGGAAGGAATTATTTTTTAGTGCGGCAACCAAAAAAATGGTAACCATCTTTTCTTTACTTTTTTTGAGGTTCGGTACTTTGTGCACGCTGCATTGCATGCCTATTGGGCCCACTGTCCCCTAAATTTCCACCAAATAAATGGAAGGAATAATACGCCCCCGTGGCTCGATCCATTGATCTCCTGCCACCCAACCGGGGTCTTATACCTCTCCTCGGTGACCAAAAGAGCCACTCGAGTTCGGTATCTTTTCTTTACTTGCATCGTTAATATATGACATCGACAAAATTAAACTTGCATCACTAATATACGACATTAAAAAAGGACAAAATATATGACATCGGCAAAAATAAAATATTAGTATATTCTCTTATTAGTTTGTCGATATTACTTATATACATGACTCATTTTTCTTTAAGAAAATTAAATTAAACTTACGTCATTAATATATGACATCGACAATTTGTTTTGTTCAATCCAACCACATAAACCAAGCAAAACCAAAATACATCTGGAGAACATATTGTAGCATATTTGGACCATTAAAATAAAATAGATCAAAAAGGGGTATGTGTGTTTACGTGATATTGTTTCCATTATTGCTAAATCCAACCAAAACCAAAATAAAATCACAATTCATTGCTTCCAATAACCACAATGAATATATATGTTGGATCTCTTGGTTGCTAAGATGCTCGGTTGACAGGAACGAACTAAGGTAGTCGGGATGTTTGGTTCCTCGGTTGACAAAAATGAGCTAAGATGAAGATTGTTGGGTTATATATCATACTCGGTTGCATGCTCAAAGGTGATGACAATAGAATTGGTAGTTTACTCCCACGTCGGGATGGAAGTAAGATCATGCGGTGTAGTGAATAAGGGTTTGTTTAAGCCTTACATAAAAATTCTCTTTTAAGACATATGAGCCGTTCAGTCCAATATCATACTTGAAAGGTGAACTCTGATTCGGGTCACACCGCAGTTTCCTACACCTAGATAGTCGGTTTTAAATGTTAAGAATATATGTGCCAAGTCATGGTTAGGTTCTCGGTGGTGTCTAGATTAGGTTTCGACTGAGTTTTGGTTACTACGACTCATTCGGATTCGAGTTGGGTCAAGCTGGTTTGGTTTAGGATACACGGTTCAGGCATAGTCTAGGTTAGGTTGGGTAAGGTAACATTAATTAGCTAGGAATATAGAATTTCTCACAATAATGCAAACCAAATAGCACAAAACAATAATCTATATTGCATAATTATAGTTTTCAAATGCTTCTTCTATTAAAATTTTGTTTCTTGATATATAAATTCCTATACTAATTTCCAAAGTATCGAAATATGAGTCCATTTTGTCCACCCACTAGAACTAGTGGGAACATTAATCTTTCTACTCAAGAGTTGTCACATGTCAAACTAGTGGTCAAAACTAGTGTGGATGTTCACCAAACCACTCTTAAAGTGGTTTTAAGTTGGATGAAAATAACATGCGGCAACTCTTGAGTGGAAGGGTGAACATCTCCACTAGTTTTGGCGGATGAAAAAAAACATGCTCTTATTTTGTATTATTATTATATTTTACGTTTTTTTTGTTTATGGTATTCTTTTTTACATGTAAATCCATTATGAAATAAAGTCTTTATGAAGTCATACTATTCTTTTTTCTCCACTTGTTAGGTGTGTTTATTTGAACAACATATAGGCCAGAGTATAGCAGCCCTAGAATACATTCTTTACAATAACAATCGTAAATATTGAAGACCTTATTCTTATTTATTAGAACATGTACAAATTATGCAATTTCCAACCTTTTTTTTTTTCGTGTGTGATGATTAGAGTCTTAACTTAGACCATATTGATTTTGTTTTCTGCTTTACAGCGTATACAATATTTGGTGCGATCATTCAAGTGACATGAAAATTAATTCCGAGGAAGCTATTATCAGATGTATAGGTCGAGAAATTGAGTCAATAAGAAATAGAGTAATTTGGATACCAAGGATGGAGGGTGCGACCCCTACCTTACTCGGAACATGGAAGCAACTAATTGTGAAGGCCCTGAAACGAAGAGGCCCATTTGATTACGTGATAGAAATAACGGCACAACCCCCAAAGGAAGAAGCTGGAAGCAACAAATACACTCACGCAAAGGAACAGAGGATGATAGCAGAGAAGTTAAGAATACTGGACGAGGAAGATTGTGCTCTTCGAAGATTATTGGAAAGTAGAGACGAGTTAGACTATTATGACTATTACTTGGATGGGGTGGAACAAAGAAGTTTATCACCTGAATTGGCTACAAAAATATATAATAAGCTAAGAGATAAGAAGTATCTACTTGTCTTTGAACATCTCGACCGACCTATCAAGCAAACATTATTGACAGAGGAAATGGGGCTTCCTACCCCAAGTAAACATAATGGATGTTGGTGGTTGATTAGCACACTTTCCGATGGTATATGTTCAGCAAGCAAGTCCGACGACGACCTTGTCTACGATCCCTACCTTGAATATGAATTGTCCGAGTATGGAATCCATCTACTTAGGGTAGAGGCTCAAGACATCCTCTCTACCATTCCTCTTGTCTCTGGTAGAAAAGAAGATAAGATTTTAGATTGTTTGTTCTATAGTTTTATGTTCACAACGCCAAGAACACAAGTACAAGATGATGAGTATGGCATCAAAGAAGATGAGTTGGTGAGGTTCTGGATGGAGGAGGGATTTATCACCGAACTAATTGACACCGACACAACGAGTAGATTACAACAACAAGAAGAAGTCAAAGAAGAAGATTACGACAACTACACCTCCCACTTGTTCGATACAGGCAAGGCCATTATGGACAAGTTTATAACCAGGTGCTTGTTACAACGTCATCGTCACCATTTTATCATTCCAACAAATGCCATGAAGATTTTCTACTCTAAAACAGATATATGTGAACATTCTTACATGGATAAATGGTGTTTCTGGTGGTACTACCAAGGAGAATGGGAGTACAAGAAGGACATTTCCCTATTCCAATTAAACTTGAGAGAATTTTCTCTGACTAGTTTGACTCGATGCAGAAATCTGACCACACTCATCTTGAGGGGCTGTTCCCATATGCATAACATACCTGATGATTTTTTCCAGTATATGCCCTTTCTAAGAATTTTAGATCTTTCATATACAGACCTTACATTTGTTCCCTCCTCCTTGTCTTATCTCCATCATCTAAGACTCCTCACTTTAAAAGGGTGCCAGAAACTTACAAATCTCCTCCCATGTTCTCAATCCTCGTCCTCCTCTGCAGATTTACCCTCTCCAGAACATCATCCTCTGCTAAATCTACATGTACTAGATGTATCATATACAAATATAGCATCACTGTCTACCACATTACATATGCCGAACCTTACTGATTTTTTTCTCGATGGTTGTACCGCTCTATTGGATCCACCGCCCTTTCTTCCATCGCTAAATAATCTCAGACTTCTCCGTCTCATAGGAACACAAATAACCATCTTTCCTGAATCAACTTTCTATTGCATGGAGTGGCTTAGAGTTCTCGACCTATCTAATAACCATCACCTAGTATCGTTGCCACAGTCCTTGTCCAAAGCAAGACTACTCGCGGAGCTCTACCTCGATAGTTGCAAAGCCTTGAAAGAGATAAATGATATTGGCAGTACCAAGTTTCATACTTTCTCCCTCTCGGATAATGACAGCATGACTTCACTGCCAGAGTCGCTCTCTAAGATAGCGGCACTTGAGAAGGTACACCTTCAAGATTGTAGAGCGTTGAAGGGGATAGACGCAATATGCGGTACCAAGCTCAGAATCCTCTATCTCATCAATATTGCTCTCCTGACATCAATACCAGATTCACTTTCTAAGATGTATAGCTTGGAGGAGCTCCACATCAAAGATTGCAAAGCGCTGAAGGGATAGACACATAGGCGGCACCAAGCTCAGAATTCTCTCTCTCACAAATATTGCTTTCCTGACATCATTGCCAGATTCACTTTCTAAGATGGATAGCTTGGAGGAGCTTCACCTCCAAAACTGTAGAGCCATGGAGAAGATAAATATTGCTGGAAATGCCAGCATGAGATCCTTCTTCCTCTCCGGATCGCCCGTCGTTGAGCTCTCTCTACGTGGATGCAAGAACCTGAAGACCATAGAATTGCTCGACCTTGAAAAGCTTGAGGTTCTCGATCTCTCTTTTACTCGAATCAACGAGTTGCCTGCCAACATCTTTAATTATCTGCCTAAGCTAAGGTACTTTTGTATGCTGGCCGCTAAGAACTTGAGAAGATTCCCATGGCACCAAATACAACATCTCCCAAAGGAGTTCATCTTCGATCACTGCAGTTGTCGTGGCAACGGCAACAATACCCATGACGTAGAGGAGGAGATGTTTAACGGCCAAATTAATATCCGGCGACTTGACGGAGAGAAGAAATATAGAGCCCACATATTCGTTGATGATCCAAGGTTCTTCTGGAGCCTTAAGGAGAAGGACTGCCAAAGATTGATAGGTGATCAGGTACGACAACACCTTCTTGAATTTTACGTCACTATCTTTCCTTGTGAGCGGAGATGCAACAAAGAAGCAGCAGTACCAGAATTAGCCTTAAGTAGCTGCAGATTCATCCAAGGAAGGGATTTCCCTTACAAAGACATCTATATTAAGAGGAGTGAACTTACTAAGCGAGAGGAAGAGCAGCATCGTCCTAATGCTCGCCTTTGTAGGCACCTGACAATAGAAGGGGTACATGATAGGTGGTTACCAACTGGTGGCCGTTTCCATCTTCCTGATAAGATAGACTCGTTGTCCATAAGTGAGGACAGATCTGTTGTTAGCTTGTCCGATATGAGCGTAATGAAAAGCCTCAAAGAATGCATCCTCATACGGTGCCATAACATGGAGTTTGTTGCTGTCTCCAATTTTGATTACCAGCAGAAGCTCCTGGAGATCTTGTGGGTATCCGGCCTAGGAAAGCTAACCACGTTATTCTCTGTAGGGCCAAAATATCGCTTCTATCCATCAGAGTTCGGGAGGCTAAAACATGTGCATATAGAGCATTGCCCAAGACTAGAGAAGCTCTTCCCAAACAACGACGGCCTGCTACCTTCCCTGGAGACGCTAACCATCAAATTCTGTGACAGCCTTAGAGAGATCACCTACAAGCACGTCAAGCACAACTCTTGGTCCGTCCTATACCCTAGGCTTCACACCTTAATCCTGTTGGAGCTGCCAAAACTCCAGCATTTTCATGAGGACCTGCCGGAAGCTAAGTTGCCCTCGCTGAAGAAGCTCCATATCCGCGGTTGCTGGAGGCTTCGCAAGCTTCCTCTCCTCCTCCAGTCGAATGTTGATCTTCCGCGGGTGGTGAAGGTCAGTGGAGAGCAGAAATGGTGGAACAAGCTGACATGGGACCATTATCGTGTTGAGTTTAGCAACCTTCGTCCCTTCAATGACCGCTTCTTAATTCGATTCAAACCACATGCCAAATTTTCTACTTGGGAACCGACCATCAGAGGAAGGAGTAGGAAGAAGACGAGTAGAGGATGCGTACGTACAACCACCACGACGATTCATTAAGGAATAACAGGTAATTCCATTCATCTAATTCCCTTATGTATTATGTAAATGCTCATATACATTCTTCTAATTTCTTCTCTGCACTCTCTTGACAGGCCCATATTTATATGCTTGCAATGTTTCGATTGATCGACTGCTTCTTTTGTCCCTTGTGAACTAGCTGGGCATATATGCATGCATGAATAAACATCCTATGTTTACTTTCTATATTTATGATTTGATTGTTGTTTAATTGCAAGTGTTGGTTGGATTGGTTTTCATTCAAGTAAAAGATTTATTTGGATTGGTTTTACTTTCTACATATGTAAAATTTGGTTGGATTGGTTTTACTTTCTACATATGTAAAAGATTTGTGTGGATTTGTCTATTTTCTTTTTAATTATTTTTTGGTTGTATAAATTTGTCAAATTCCTCTATAAACTAATCAGGAATGTGCGTGTTGTTATTTGCAGCACTTTGACCTTTAGACCATGCTCTCCTCTGTTACGTGAGACACGTATCGGACACGCCGAAATACATATAGACATACAAAAATAACTGTCGCGTCCGTGTTGCCGTGTCCTTACCGTTTCGCATCCGTGTCCGTGTAACGTAGTTAAACAATATTTCTGTCGAGAATGAATGTAAGACATATCAAGAAGAACCAGAACTGGTTCTTCCATTTGAGGTGTTAATTGGGCCACATTAATTGTGACTTGCTGCCGTCAAATTAGTATCATGCCCGAGTTTTTCTGGTATTAACTGTTGGATACCTTATGGAGATCTTTTCTAATTAAACCTACAGTTGAAGACAGAAATGCTTTCAGTAATTTATAATCATTTGACAGCTCTAAGTTCTACTTGTCATAAATTCTTGATGCAGTTCTACTTGCTTGTTATGGAACTATGCTACAAGTGCTACAAACTCACTATTGAAATCTGCACCACTTTGAAATAATCCGAGAACTTTATTTTCTTGTACTCAAAAGAAACCGAGGCACTAAAATGGTATATAGTGGTAATGTTGGAAACGAAGCGCAGAAATCGTCCCCCCAAACCAAAAAGTCCTGCGAAAGAACCGAGCAAAAGCACACAAACCAAAAACGCCAAACACAATCGCAGACACAAAGATTTTTGACGTAGAAAACCCTTGCGGAAAAAACCACGGGACGATCGGAGTCCAACCCTGAAGAACCTCCAGTAATGGAAGAAAGAGAATACACCCTCTACAAGCTCCTTCCGATCCAACACGGATCACCACAACTCACTTGAAAGAAGAAATTTTTTGATTGTGGACTCCGAAGAACAAGAGATGCCGAAAAATTATTCGAAGCAATCTCTCCTTCACAATAGTCCTTAATCCTATCTCTCTCTCTCAAAGATTGTAAGCACTCTTGTTTTGAGATATTTTACAACTAGCATGCATCACCCTTTTATAAGCCCATGATAATCTATACATGGAAGACCAATATATATGGAAACTTCCAATATGCATCAATCATATATTTAATGGAAATCCAATCATAATTGGCTTGCCATAATTGGAAGCCCAATTATATGGAAAGCTACTATATGAAGGGTCCAATCATAAATATATGATCAAAGTAAATATGAAAATCCAATCATATATTTCCTTACCATATATGTACCAAAATAAAATCCATGCACTCCCCGAGCTTCTCCGACACACGGATGGCGCTCGTCGCACTCCGGGGTATTTTCCACAAAGGTTGGGAACCCCACCCACTCCAACAAATCTCCTTCTTCACAACTAGGTGGAGGAACTCGTCATCCTGACGATCCGTCTGCAGTACTCAAACTTCCCCCTTGGTAGAACCTTCGTGAGCATGTCCGCTCCATTGTCATCAGTATGAACCTTCTCAAGCATCGCGTCCTTCTTCTCAACCACATCTCGTATCCAATGATATCGAGTCTCAATGTGCTTGGACCGACTATAAAATGTATGGTTCTTCACAAGGTGAATAGCACTCTGACTGTCGCAAAGCAAAGTATACTGCTCTTGCTTCAGCCCCATTTCCTGCAACAGCTTCTTCATCCACAACAGCTCCTTGCAAGCCTCCATCGTCGTAATGTATTCCGCCTCCATCGTCGACATGGCAACACACTTCTGCAACCGCGACTGCCACGATACCGCTCCTCCAGCAAACATCATCACATAGCCCGAAGTCGATCGTCTCGTGTCTACATCTCCAGCCATATCAACGTCGGTATACCCAACCAGCTTCGGCTCGTCACCACCAAAAGAAAGTTTTCAATCGGCAGTGCCCTGAAGGTATCGTAGAATTCACTTGACCGCACTCCAATGTACCCTTCCAGGATTTGAAAGATACCTGCTAACTGTGCCAACTGCATGAGCGATATCTGGCCTCGTACGCACCATAGCATACATAAGATTTCCCACAACTGAGGCATATGGAACCCGTTCCATATCTTCTTTTTCGTCCTCGGTAGATAGACACTGTTGTCACGACCCGCTCCCGAATAATCGGACACGAGTCGGACACGCCCATCCTTCGTCGTTAGAAACGATGAAGTAAGCTGTACCAAACTAAAGAAATCTAACCAGATAATCATGAATGTATATAATCACAACATCTAAAAACGTATCCCAGAATGATCACCATAATCCACAATTCTATGTATATAAATGTACGAGTCATCAAGAATGAAATGTACTATGAATTCTAAAAATATTATCTAGAAGTAAAGCTAAGTAGTCTAAACCTTAAGCCTCAAGCTAAGTCTCATCCTGCTCAGCTAATATCCTGGGCTCTGGCCCATAATGTAGAACAATGTCCTGCAAGTATACCTGCAACATATCCTAGTCAGGAGCGGAGCTAAGTATATCCAAGGAAATAAACATGAACATCATGGTATGAACAAGAAACATGAAATATATATAAAGTACGGGAAATGAGAATCAAGATATGAAACTGAACAGGAAATACTGAAAGTAAAACAGGGAACATGGTAAGAGTCCTGAACATGAAATACCATCGGAACATGAAGTATAACCTGAACATGAAATACAACCTGAACATGAAATACAACCATGAATCCTAAAATACAACCTGAATCCTGACATGTGCAATATTGAAATAAATCTAGATTGTGATCGGTATGGGTAGATACAATGAACATGAAACGGTAGACTTTGGTCCCGCGTGCACGATACGGGACCCAAGCTATTCACATGAATAGTAACAGGGTTTGATCACATATCTACAGTATTTCCCCTTCCAGACACAAGTAATACATGAAACATGAAACCAGACAATACCGTGGTACATCGTGTCAATCAAGGAAATACAAGTATGAATATACAAGACATGAGAAATGAACAAATCCGAGGGGTATACTTGCCTTGCTCAGGGTGATCCAAAATGGTAGATAGTAAAGCTGGTTGTCCTCTTGTATATGGTATAAGTTGGTTAATTCTTAAACAAGTAATACTAGCTTCTTCCATCTACTAACCCAGTCCATCTACAGAAAATTCATAAAGTATACTGGTTGTACTCTAGGGATAGGATAATAAATACATATATAATTATTATCCACAACCACACACTTATATACCACCAAATATTCATAAAAGTTCTGTTTATAGTCACTAACCATTAAAACTGCAAACCATATGGACTGTCAGTCCTAGTATATGAAACTTGATTTCATCTAATAGGCCTTAAACATAGTTTGTATTAGTCCCTGCTACAAATATGAAAAATTGAATCCTCCTATCTGTTATATGTCACTGCAGAGCCATCTTACTTATTACATGAAAATTTAGCATTTCGACCTTAGCTCACAAGGTCCCCTTTATGGATTATCCACTCACTCAGCACTATACCAAAGACATATCAAATCCATCAAAAGCAGCAAATAGCCAAGTGTCCTCAAATATTACATATTAATTTAGGGATGCTTCCTACCAGGTAGTACCAAGGATCCCATGGAGAACTATAACTACAAGAAATTAATCATATGTTCACAATTATGCCTTCAACTTAAAATGTACAAGCTAATTAATTGTATGGGCTACCATTCTATGTACTTGCTAGCAACCTTACCTACACTAGTTCAGACATGTTGGTCGGCCAACTGTTCCAGGTATCCAGTTTGTTCATTAAGCTCTAACCCCCAAATGTTAATACAACTTAACAAAATTTCAAAACCAAAATATATAACCATATCGAAATTCTAAAACATAAATTCAGATGATACATGATCTTGCTAAATTCCTAGTCGACTCTGCATATGACTCCAATCAACTGGACATGCTCCCCACATCAACATGAATCTTCCCCCCCCCCGGATGCAAAACTGGACACGACCCGCACATCAACATGAACCTTGGAAACGAGCAACCATGAACACACGTTCGATACAGCACAAGAACAAACAAAAACCCACTGGAATTACGATCAAGACACCCAAGCATAAAATCGAGTAATAAGAATTTAGAATAGATAGAAAGATAGCATAAGTACCTGGAAAAAAAAATCTGCCGAACTAGGACACTTCCCCAAGTGTCGGACACAAAATCTTGAACCCCAACGTTTACTGCATTACTCATCAACACAACCAAAACAACACAGTGAAAGTCATTAAGTCATGAATACTGCATTGACTTATGATTTATAAGGAATTTCTCAAATTTACAGGATAGGCTTACCTATGTTCTGATCCAGTGATCACATAGTTCCTACTCGACAAACAGACAGATCAAGAATCCTAAAGAAGAAGGTTCAAACCAGAATTGTAAGATCAAGCTCCAGCAATCATACTTGTAATAATAAATTAAGCTGGAACTTACCGTTCTTACTTCGACCATGACCATGAGGTTTTGGAACAGGTCGAAGATGTAGAGAAATTGATCAAACCGACTCTCTATCCAAATTAAGGAGTTCGATCAGAGCAAAACTTCACTCGAACCGCTTAATTTATGAACTAATCCGATCGAACATTAGATCATGGCGAACCACTGATTTTAATTCGAAAGATAGGGGAAAAAGATGATTCAAGAACTCACCAAATCGAGGTAGACTCGTCAGTAGCCTGGAGTCCGTTTTATCGTTGTCGCTGGTCGAATCAACTCGTCGAGGTAGGTCGAGTTCGTCCTTCTCACTTATCGTTCCGATCTCGCAAACCCTAATGAGATCAAAATAGAGATCGAAAGTTCAGATCGAACCCGATCAAAACTAGGAAGGAGAAATGATCGATAGGGACTCACCATGTCGTCACTATTATCTGTCGAGAAACCGATGTTCCAGTCATCGAAGTCGAGCAACTCGTCGGAGGTGGGGACAGGACCGCTCACACTCGATCCAGACCCGTGTCCACGTCCTATAATACGAACACGACCCCGCCATCGTCAAAGACGGAGAAGCGCCTGCCGGAGAATCACACGCGCCACCGAGGGAGTGGTGAGCGTCGCCGCCATGATTGGAGTGGTGGCTCTGCACCGGAGACTCGTCGAGGGGTGGAAGCATCATCGTCACCATCTCCATTGAAGTCACCGGGAATGCGCAGCGCCTCCATCGCCATGGCCGGATCTCCTTCGACACTTAGGGCTTAGGTCGTGCGGACGCCAAGGAATCGCCGAGCTGCCACTGCTGTCGAGAACCGCCGTCGGGGAAGTGAAGATTACCGCTCCGTCGCCATCAGCTCGCCGTCGGTCGCCACCGCCTGCTCCGCCACCACCTTGCTCCGCCACTGCCGAGATCGACCGAGTGGAAAAATAGAAAGGGGGAACTGGAGTTTCGAGGAGGACTCAGTAAAATGAGTCCTCTCTCCCTAGCTGAAAATAAAATAGAAGAAGTGAAATTTTTACTTCAGCCCCCCACAAAAGGTAATTATGCAATTGAATCCCTCCCCTTTTTACTATTTACAAAAATCTGTAAAATCAGTTAGAAATCAAATAGTGGGCCCCAAAGTTTGTTATAACCAACTTTCAAAAATAAAATAAAAATAAATTATGCCCAACTAATTTTCCTCCAAAATATCAATCACCATATTTAATATTTTAAAATCAAAAATTATTATTTGAAACTTAAACATCAACTATTATTAATATAAAAATGTTTTTTTAAATCAATTTTTTTTCTCAAAATCAGAAAGGTGGAGTTATAAATCTCTCCCACTTAAAATAATTTCGTCCTCGAAATTCGAGAGACAAACAAGACAATCTCAAAGCAAAATCTCAAAGAAAGTTCAAACACAAATCATTTATTGTATTTAAAATTCTCAATATCAAAGTACACTCAAACAAACAAACTGGGATAGCGCTCCCGCATCTCGTCTTCGCGCTCCAACGTGGATTCTCCCGGAGAGTGGTATCTCCACGTGACTCGAACAAGCGATATAGTCTGGTTTCGCAGGTGCTTCTCCCTCCGATCAAGGATCTCCACTGGCTGCTCCTCGTAGGTCAAGCTCGGACCCACCTCTAGCTCTGAATAGTCCACCACATGGCTCGGATCTGGAATGTAGCATCGAAGCTGGGACACGTGGAAAATATCATACACTCCCTCCAAGCTGGCTAGAAACGCTAGTCGATACGCCATCTCGCCAATCCATGCCGTCACGTCGAAGGGCCCGATATACCTTAGACTGAGTTTTTTGCCTCTGTCAAATCTGATGACGCCTCTAGTCGGTGAGATCTTCAAGAACACTCTATCTCCAACTGCGAACTCTAGTGGCCGTCTGCTGCTGTCCGCCCAGTGCTTCTGCCGATCCTATGCAACTCTGAGACGCTCTCTGAGCCTTGAGATCCGTACGATAATTACACACAAGAAGTTGGAATAACACGATCAATGATCAATAATCAAATAGGCACGAGATAGAATGAAGTTCCAATTACAACTTAGAGGAGCAAAATCCTGAAAATACAACTATTAAGTACGATAATAAAAAAAATCGATATTTTAACACAAGTGGACTAGGACAAGATAGGAAAATCATGGTCAGATAGTCATGATTTAAGATCGAAGTTTAGACAAGACACAAAAGAAGTATGGAATCAAACTCTGACAATGTATAATTTTGAGGAATTCAATGATCTAACGATAAAATGCTAAAGGGAAGTTAGCAAGAGTTGATTGAGAAAACGTACGAAATACTCATGAGGTACAATATTAAATCAGGATAACGTGCAAGGATTTATGATTCTCGAAAACCAATAATCATAGGAAAAGGAACATAGTTTCTATGGTATCCAGAAACATATAGATATTTGAAATCACTTTACTCAGAATCCCTACCCCGCCAGGGTATACCTGGCTGCAGTGAACTTTGGCTCCGTGACTCAAATAACGATATGTTACCGAATATTCTATGCACTATATCCATTTTCCAACAATCATCAACGAAGCAACCCAAGAGATCACGACATGAAGAATTTAGGACAAGTCTCCATAATACTCAAAACCTATGAATGTCTGAAATCACTTCAACTTAGAGTTCCTGTCCCGCCAATGTGTTGCTGGCTACAGTAAACTTTCGGTCTCCGCAATCCAGATAACGGCTGCAGCGCGCAACTGTCACGCCCTAGTAGGTCATCGAATAGTCTTTCAACTTTATCCATATAAAATTTCAAGGAATCAAAATGAGTTTCAATAGTTCAAGTCAAAAAAATGGTGAAGTTGTCTGACTATTAGAATACAAGGGTTTATTAGGTACTAAGAGACTACAAGGGATCCAATCAGTGAGTACAAAACGGCATCCAGGAAGATTTAAAATTTTAGATAGGG
The DNA here is from genome assembly GCA_029216955.1 of Iris pallida. NCBI lineage: Eukaryota > Viridiplantae > Streptophyta > Magnoliopsida > Asparagales > Iridaceae > Iris > Iris pallida. The sequence continues at coordinate 11,171,484 of JANAVB010031619.1, forward strand.
AGCGAAGTTTCAATTTATAACGGAATTCTCAAAGGAATCCGGGATGACAACAAGATCCGGTGTATGGAACATAATCCTGGGTAGGTAACGAAGTCTCAAAGGTGGCATAAAGCAGGTATCAGACAAAAGACAAAGTCTCAACATAAGGAATAAAATCTTGTATCGGAAACAAGGTTCAACAACATCTCAAACAACAAAGAAATCTCGAACAAAATCTCGAAGGGAAAACAACCTCCAATAGAATTCAAGGTCTCAATTAGAAAACCAATATCGACAAGGTCGTGATTAGGAAATAAAATCTCGAATAGAAAATCTTAACGAGGAAACAAGACATTAAATAGGGAACAAGGGCTCATTGAATCGCGAGTAGGAACTGAAGTTTCAAAGTCTGAAAAATCTTGGATATATAAGACAAAATCATGAACAGAACAAAGTCTCAAAAATAGGAAACATGATCTTAAAATCTCGAATGGAATCATGTTACGAATAGGAAAAGAGAATCAATGGGTGAATAAAAAATAATTATCCATGAAACAAGTGATACCCCAAATAGGGAACAAGATCGAAACAAAGTTGGGAACAGAAAATAGAAAACAAAGTCATGAAAAATGAATATGAAAACATGGTATTAAATAGCGGATTTGAAACAAGTGAAATCTCAAAATAAGAGATAAGATCAAACAAAATCGTGAATAGAAAACAATTCACGAATGAAAAATAAAATCTTATAGGGAACGAGTCAAAATTTCAAGGATAGAAGACGAAACCTGAAAATGAAATCTCGAATAGAAGAAAGATTCAAACAAGGTTTTGAATGGCATAAGTTTGAATAGGGAGGTAATCCCGAAGTAAAGTCTTAAATATCAACAGAGTCTGAATAGGGAACAAAATTCGAGTAGAACCAAATCTTGAATTAGGAAACGACGCCGTAGGAAACAAGTTATCGAGCAGGAAGAAAACCTCGAATAAGAGCAGAGTTACGAACAAAAATGGAAACAAACTTTCAAAATACATCTCGAATAGCGACCAAGGTTTCACAAGAGGAAATAAAATCTAATAATCCTTAAATAGGAAACAAGGAGGTTTTTAAGAAACAAACTAGGTGCAAGAGGTATCTAAGGAAAAACTGGATTATGAATCCTGATCCATGGTTTTCTCCAACCCTGCAAAAGAGTCTTCTGTCTTCAGTCTATCTTCAGTATTCTTCCGGGACTGGAATCTCTTCAACCTTCTTCAACTGTTCTGTCGTAGACTGGTCCCTGTGGTAGTGCTCCATGCTGTTGCTGAATCTGGAGAGACGGGTCCTTCTGTGATACTGGTGCTCCTCGTGCTTGTCCTTGGGCAGTGTGATTAGCGATCTCCAGCAGTCCTTGACTTGGTGGGCAGGCGATTAGCAGTACAAGCATAGCCTTCGTCTTTTGCGGCATACTTCGTAGTGGTGTCCTGAGCTGCGAAAGAAATACAAATGATCGTCGGCTGAATCTGAATCTGATGGCGCAACTAAAAGGGCTTTGTCTGAGTGTTGCGACGCTTTACGGATCCACAGTAGTTGCTATCTTTATCATAAGTCTTCATATTCCTCCCGAGCTTCAGTTTCTCGTCTTGTTGTATGTGCTACGAGCTGGATCTCCTGGTTGGTCACTTCAATCTTCGGAGGAGTCGGATCCTCAAAGACTTGGATGATCTTCAGTGGCGGCTCCGGGTTCTCGATCTGCTCCTCGGTGCAAGATATGCGCTCGGTGTCGGAGAAGTCCAAAAGTCTGAGAGTCTAGAAATCAGAAGTCCTTCATGGCTCGGAGAGAGTATCCACAAGTCTGACTTGGAAAGGATGGCATGCTCCCTCTGGTTGTCAAGGGACTCTTCAAACATCTCTGTCAACTACGTACTACCCATGGGGATAGTAGGGTGATAGAAGGTAGTGGAAGCTTGGAAACGTCAAGTGCAGGTGAATTGACAGTTCTGGTGTCGCATGCTTTTGAACTATCTGAAAAACAAAAAATTGTTAAAATAACTTAGACCGAAAAACAACAAGTGTGTATAGAATATCAATATATCTGATATACCTGATATACCCTTATTTTCCGATTTTCCTATGCTGCGATCAAGTTTTCCTAGTTTAATCAAGTCCCCCAATAGTACTCTAATACCTAGGTACTATTAGGATAGACCTGCATGGGACACCACTAAAAACATGCCACGACCCGCTCCCGAATAATCGGACATGAGTCGGACACGCCCAGCCTTCGTCGTTAGACACGACGAAGTAAGCTGTACCAAACTAGAGAAATCTAACCAGATAATCATGAATGTATATAATCACAGCATCTAAAAACATATCCCAGAATGATCATCATAATCCACAATTCTATGTATATAAATGTACGAGTCATCAAGAATGAAATGTACTATGAATTCTAAAAACATTATCTAGAAGTAAAGCTATGTAGTCTAAACCTGAAGCCTCAAGCTAAGTCTCATCCTGCTCAGCTAATATCTTGGGCTCTGGCCCATAATGTAGAACAATGTCCTACAAGTATACCTGCAACATATCCTAGTCAGAAGAGGAGCTAAGTATTGTCACGCCTCGATTCCGCAGAATCGATAGTCGTCCCCCGGGCGTGATACCGTACGAACCTAAATTGTGCTCGCACAAGGCATAGTCATAAAGTTATCCGAAACACAACGATAAGGGAATGCACAGAGTAAATTGAACACACATTATAGAGAAGGAAACTTAAGCTTTATTGATAATGAACATCATATTACAGACTCGATTCAAGGGCGCCGCGCGGGCTTTTTACAAACTGACTCCAATACCAAGTGAACGTCGATGAGATAGCCATTACATACATTCATCCCTTGATTATACAACCAAAATTACAAAACCACCTGGGATGGTGGGAAGGCGCTCCATCTGTCTTCGATCTTCAACAGCGGAGTCTTCAAAAAGGTTTGATCCAAGCTTCGATGCACGAACGAAGCTTCAAAACACACGAGCGTTGCCTTCCTTCACGTAGCATGCTCCTCCCGATCTATCGCACCTGTAGAGAGAGCGAGGATTAGTACAATCAACATGTACTGGCGAGTGGCTAATTAATTTCCAGGCTCTTATTTGGTTCAAGAAGTTAGATAAAATCATACAACTTGCTTTTAGTGGTCTTTCTAGCCATCCTAGATATTTTCATAAGAAGCATTAACTAGTCATCTTGGACATAGCCTGGTAATACGGGACCCTTACAACGCAAGTAGCGAGCCCCGATGCAAGTCCCTGTCTTACCGATTGCCTATTACCCAGCTCGGCTATAACCTGTTTCTTCCTAGGCCGAGTCGGTCCCGCGGCCCCGGGTTGCCGCTCGAAGAAACCAACGCCCTTGTCGACAAGTTGTCCATGACCATGATAGTTTAACAAGGTGTGATTTAGGGTACCGTTGGGGCTTGTTACATAGTCGATTCATTTACTTGGTTGTTTTGCTGGCCTCAAATAATTCTCTCTCTTTTTGACACAACATATCTCTTTTCTCTTCTTGCACATAGGACTTGTATTAATCATTCAGTTTTGATAACATTACCCGAGTTCTCATTTTGAAATAGAGGGTCGAGACGAAGGGGGTCAGCCACTCACCTTGAGTTTTTGCTTGAGGCGAGGGACTTGTTGGCTGCGCTAGACGTCGCCTACGCGATCACCTGAAATCGCACAAGCAACCGATTAGAACACTATATTATGCAAGAGTTCGATAGGAAATGCGAGCTCGAAATGTAAACCATGAAAACCATCGAAAACATTCACGAAAATGCATTAGGAAAACCAAAGCCAAAACCAACGCAAGCGGCGTAAAAAGCAGAGCAACGGGAGGTCTCTCCCGACTCAGCCGCAAAGTCAATCCTCGAGGCGCAACCCGCTGAATATGGGACTTGGTTTCGAAGAAGACATTCCATAACGAGGAATGGATCTTAATTCAACCGTTCCCGTTCGATCGACTCGGTCGATCCCGACCTATCGGTCCCGACCGAATCGATAGCGACAGTGTTCCTTTCTCGCGCACCCCGTGGACAGAGTACGGGGCACGATGTAGGGACGGGGCACTATACTCTCCTTCATTGTTCTCATAGAGGTAGGTTCTATTTTAAGTTTCGAGGACGGGGCACTATACCATAACCAACTAAGAAAAAGTTTCGTCCTCGAAACTTAAAATAGAACCTACCTCTATGAGAACAATGAAGGAGAGTGTAGTGCCCCGTCCCTATATCGTGCCCCGTACTCTGTCCACGGGGTGCGCGAGAAAGGAACACTGTCGCTATCGATTCGGTCGGGACCGATAGGTCGGGATCGACCGAGTCGATCGAACGGGAACGGTTGAATTAAGATCCATTCCTCGTTATGGAATGTCTTCTTCGGAACCAAGTCCCATATTCAGCGGGTTGCGCCTCGAGGATTGACTTTGCGGCTGAGTCGGAAGAGACCTCCCGTTGCTCTGCTTTTCATGCCGCTTGTATTGGTTTTGGCTTTGGTTTTCCTAATGCATTTTCGTGAATGTTTTCGATGGTTTTCATGGTTTACATTTCGAGCTCGCATTTCCTATCGAACTCTTGCATAATACAGTGTTCTAATCGGTTGCTTGTGCGATTTCAGGTAATCGCGTAGGCGACGTCTAGCGCAGCCAACAAGTCCCTCGCCTCAAGCAAAAACTCAAGGTGAGTGGCTGACCCCCTTCGTCTCGATCCTCTATTTCAAAATGAGAACTCGGGTAATGATATCGAAACTGAATGATTAATACAAGTCCTATGTGCAAGAAGAGAAAAGAGATGTGTTGTGTCGAAAAAAGATAGAATTATTTGAGGCCAACAAAACAACAAAGTAAATGAATCGACTATGTAACAAGCCCCAACGGTACCCTAAATCACACCTTGTTAAACTATCACGGTTATGGACAACTTGTCGACAAGGGCGTTGGTTTCTTCGAGCGGCAACCCGGGGCTACGGGACCGACTCGGCCTAGGAAGAAACAGGTTATAGCCGAGCTAGGTAATAGGCAATCGGTAAGACGGGGACTTGCATCGGGGCTCGCTACTTGCGTTGCAAGGGTCCCGTATTACCAGGCTATGTCCAAGATGACTAGTTAATGCTTCTTATGAAAATATCTAGGATGGCTAGAAAGACCACTAAAAGCAAGTTGTATGATTTTATCTAACTTCTTGAACCAAATGAGGGCCAGGAAATTAATTAGCCACTCGTCAGTACATGTTGATTGTACTGATCCTCGCTCTCTCTACAGGTGCGATAGATCGGGAGGAGCGTGCTACGTGAAGGCAGGCAACGCTCGTGTGTTTTGAAGCTTCGTTCGTGCATCGAAGCTTGGATCAAACCTTTTTGAAGACTTCGTTGTTGAAGATCGAAGACAGATGGAGCGCCTTCCAACCATCCCAGGTGGTTTTGTAATTTTGGTTGTATAATCAAGGGATGAATGTATGTAATGACTATCTCATCGACGTTCACTTTGTATTGGAGTCAGTTTGTAAAAAGCCCGTACGGCGCCCTTGTATCGAGTCTGTAATATGATGTTCATTATCAATAAAGCTTAAGTTTCCTTCTCTATAATGTGTGTTCAATTTACTCTGCGCATTCCCTTATCGTTGTGTTTCGAATAACTTTATGACTATGCCTTGTGCGAGCGCAATTTAGGTTCGCACGGCATCACGTCCGGGGGACGACTATCGATTCTGCGGAATCGGGGCGTGACAAGTATATCCAAGGAAATGAACATGAACATCATAGTATGAACAAGAAATAGGAAATATATATAAAGTACGGGAAATGAGAATCAAGACATGAAACTGAACAGGAAATACTGAAAGTTAAACATGGAACATGGTAAGAGTCCTGAACATGAAATACCATCTGAACATGAAGTATAACCTGAAAATGAAATACAACCTGAACATGAAATACAACCATGAATCATGAAATACAACCTGAATCCTGACACGTGCAATATTGAAATACATCTAGATTGTGATCGGCTTGGGTAGATGCAATGAACATGAAATGGTACGTCTTTGGTCCCGCGTGCACGATACGGGACCCAAGCTATTCACATGAATAGTAACAGGGTTTGATCACATATCTATAGTATTTCCCCTTCCAGACACAAGTAATACATGAAACATGAAACCAGACAATACCGTGGTACATCGTGTCAATCAAGGAGATACAAGGATGAATATACAAGACATGAGAAATAAACAAATCCGATGAGTATACTTGCCTTGCTCAGGGTGATCCAGAATGGTAGATAGTAAAGCTGGTTGTCCTCCTGTATATGGTATAAGTTGGTTAATTCCTAAACAAGTAATACTAGCTTCTTCCATCTACTAACCCAGTCCATCTACAGAAAATTCATAAAATATACTAGTTATACTCTAGGGATAGGATAATAAATACATATATAATTATTATCCACAACCACACGCATATATACCACCAAATATTCATAAAAGTTCGGTTTATAGTCACTAACCATTAAAACTGCAAACCATATGGACTGTCAGTCCTAGTATATGAAACTTGATTTCATCTAATAGGCCTTAAACATAGTTTGTATTAGTCCCTGCTACAAATAGGAAAAATTGAATCCTCCTATCTGTTATATGTCACTGCAGAGCCATCTTACTTATTACATGAAAATTTAGCATTTCGACCTTAGCTCACAAGGTCCCCTTTATGGATTATCCATTCACACAATACTATACCAAAGTCATATCAGATCCATCAAAAGCAGCACATAGCCAAGTGTCCTCATATATAACATATTAATTTAGGGATGCTTCCTACCAGGTAGTACTAAGGATCCCATGGAGAACTATAACTACAAGAAATTAATCATATGTTCACAATTATGCCTTCAACTTAAAATGTACAAGCTAATTAATTGTATGGGCTACCATTCTATGTACTTGCTAGCAACCTTACCTACACTAGTTCAGACATGTTGGTCGGCCAACTGTTCCAGGTATCCAGTTTGTTCATTAAGCTCTAACCCCCAAATGTTAATACAACTTAATAAAATTTTAAAACCAAAATATACAACCATATCGAAATTCTAAAACATAAATTCAGATGATACATGATCTTGCAAAATTCCTAGCCGACTCTACATATGACTCCAATCCACTGGACATGCTCCCCACATCAACATGAATCTTCCCCACCAGATGCAAAACTGGACATGACCCGCACATCAACATGAACCTTGGACACGAGCAACCACGAACACACGTTCGATACAGCACAAGAACAAACAAAAACCCACTGGAATTATGATCAAGACACCCAAGCATAAAACCGAGTAATAAGAATTTAGAATAGACAGAAAGATAGCATAAGTACCTGGAAAAAAAATCTGTCGAACTAGGACACTTCCCCAAGTGTCGGACACAAAATCTTGAACCCCAACGTTTACTGCATTACTCATCAACACAACCAAAACAACACAGTAAAAGTCATTAAGTCATGAATACTGCATTGACTTATGATTTATAAGGAATTTCTCAAATTCATAGGATAGGCTCACCTATGTTCTGATCCAGTGATCGCATAGTTCCTACTCGACAAACAGACGGATCAAGAATCCTAAAGAAGAAGGTTCAAACCAGAATTGTAAGATCAAGCTCCAGTAATCATACTTGTAATAATAAATTAAGCTGGAACTTACTGTTCTTAATTCGACCATGACCATGAGGTTTTGGAACAGGTCGAAGATGTAGAGAAATTGATCAAACCGACGCTTTATCCAAATTAAGGAGTTCGATCAGAGCAAAACTTCACTCGAACCGCTTAATTTATGAACTAATCCGATCGAACATTAGATCATGGCGAACCACTGATTCTAAATTCAAAAGATAGAGGAAGAAGATGATTCAAGAACTCACCAAATCGAGGTAGACTCGTCAGTAGCCTGGAGTCCGAGTCATCGTTGTCGCTGGTCGAATAAACTCGTCGAGGTAGGTCGAGTTCGTCCTTCTCACTTATCATTCCGATCTTGCAAACCCTAATGAGATCAAAATAGAGATCGATAGTTCAGATCGAACCCGATCAAAACTAGGAAGGAGAAATGATCGATAGGGACTCACCATGTCGTCACTATCATCTGTCGAAAAACCGATGTTCCAGTCATCGAAGTCGAGCAACTCGCCGGAGGTGGGGACATGACCGCTCACACTCGATGCAGACCCGTGTCCAAGTCCTACAATGCGGACACGACCCCGCCATCGTCGGAGACGGAGAAGCGCCTGCCGGGGAATCGCACGTGCCACCGAGGGAGTGGTGAGCGTCGCCGCCATGATCGGAGTGGTGGCTCTACACCGGAGACTCGTCGAGGGGTGGAAGCATCGTCGTCACCATCTCCATCGAAGTCACCGGGAATGCGCAGAGCCTCCATCGCCATGGCCGGATCTCCTTCGATACTTAGGGCCTGTTTGGTTGGATGTAGGTGCATGAAAGTGTGAAAGTGGGAGTTTCATGTGCATGTAACTCATTTGAGTTGCAATACATATCACTTTCCAAAAAGTGTTTGGTTGCAAAAGTTTTTGTCCCCCCGCAAGTGGGGAGTTACAATGTAGTTTGTTTGGATGACCACTTGAAAGTGGCTTTGATGGAGTTTGTGTGTTTGGTTAGGACATTGCAAGTGATATAATCACCCTCATGAAGAATGGTATGGTTACCAAAAAATTTTAACATTTCCAACCGAATTTGGCAGCAGAGAACCATTTTCATAACCGAAAAAAAAATGAAACATGTTCCCAGCAAGATGACATGAACACTCAGCAAATTGATATATAATTTTGCAAGATTTGCTTTTTCCAGCAAATATGATACATTTTCCCAACAATATCATTATATGTTCGCAGCAAGATGATATGTTCCCAGCATATATGATTCATGTTCCCAGAAATGAACACATATTTCCAACAAATATAAAATGTTCCCAGCAAGTAAATTTTCCCAACAATATCATTATATGTTCGCAGCAAGATGACATGTTCCCAGCATATATGATTCATGTTCCCAGAAATGAACACATATTTCCAACAAATATGAAATGTTCCCAGCAAGTATTCATGTTCCCAGCAAATATGATACATGTTTCCATCAAATATGATACACGTTTCCAACAAATATGATATGTTCCCAGCAAGTGACATGTTCCCAGCAAGTATACATGTTCCAGCAATGGAAAATAATTCAAACCAGCAAATATGGTACATAAAACCAGCAAAATCTGGTTCACAACCTCAATATGGGCTCAGAGTATGAAAAATGAAAGTAATTTCAACATTTCCAAAATGAAACATGTTCATAACCGAATTTGGCAGCAGAGAACCGTTTTCATAACCGAAAAAAAATGAAACATGTTCCCAGCAAGATGACATGAACACTCTCAGCAAATTGACATATAATTTTGCAAGATTTGCTTTTTCCAGCAAATACGAAACATTTTCCTAACAAATTTGATATATGTTCGCAGCAAGATGACATGTTCCCAGCATATATGATACATGTTCCCAGAAATGAACACATTTCTCCAACAAATATGATATGTTCCTAGCAAGTATTCATGTTCCCAGAAAATATGATACATGTTCCCATCGATTATGATACATATCAAAAATAAGACATCAAAAATACGACATGTTCGCAGCAATATACATCTTCCCAGCAAATATGACATGTTCCCAGCAATATTATTCCAATGAAACAAAATCTTGTTCACAAGGAGATTATGGGCTCAGAGTTTAAAAACTGGAAATAATTAAAAACTTGTTCAGGAGAACATTATGGGCTCAGAATGTAGGAAAATTTTCTTCAAAAATATCATCATACGAAGAACATATCAAAAATATAAATTCCTACGTAACATAAAATTGAAACATGGACCATATTTGCTGGAAACATGTATCATATTTGCTGGAAACATGTACCATTATTTGTTTCACATTGAAACACAAGTCATCATAGCCCATAATGCATTCTCATCATCGCCCATATATTATAAGAAAATAAGACCAACGTATGGTGCAGTAACCAGCAAACTGCCCCAAAATTGAAGTCACATAAAAACTGGAAGGAAGAAGAAGATACTGAAACTCAGTTTCAGGAAAATTTGAAGGCACCAAGTTATGCATTGTCATCATAGCCCAAAATATCATTATTTGTTTCAAGAAAGCAAAACTCATCACAGCCCATATAAGATTTCAAGATAGCAAAACTCATCATAAACCCAAAACTGAAATTGAAGTGCTAAAATTGAAGTGCCCAAAACTGAAATCAGTAACAAAAAACTGAAACACAAGACTGAAAAAAGCGATTGGCTCAAAGGATTCACCATCCCACTCATCATCGCCAATTTAAAAACTTGGCTACCTCCATCCATCACCAAATTGGTGGGGGAGGCCATCAAGTTTTGGTTCTCAATGTGGGGCACCTTCCTCATTTGTGTTGTCGGGACCGAAATAGCAATTTAGACTCAAAGGTTGCACCTTCCTCATCATTGTCTAAAACTAGGCTACAAGTTGGCTACCTCCGTCCATCACCACAATGGTAGGGGAGGCCACCAACTTTAGCTTCTAATTAGGTTGCACCTTCATAGCTCATTCAAAGACAACTCCTGCACCCAAACAGTACATACCCCTTGTCATTACATTGTCATTACATTGTAGGTGCAGAAAAAAAGAACTTGGGTCTACACAAATAAGTTGGTACTACATTGCGCACATCTTCCCCCTTATTTCTATATCGTTCATCCTTGTAATTTGAGTGGAAGTAACCCATTGCCTCCTCATAATCTTGGCACTTGAAATAACAAGCGCCTTTAAACCCATTCACTTGCATGTGACATTCAGGCCAGGTTGTGTACACCCCTGGCTTTCTTCCTTTCAAAACAACGTAGAAAGACATGCTACAAAAACAGGAAATTAACAAAAACAGTAGCAAAGATATCAAAAGAGCAGGGAATTAACAAAAGCAAAGACATCAAAAGAGCAGGGAATTGAAGTCACACAGAAACAGCAGCCTATGGGCATCATAGGCCCTGTGGAAACAGCAGCCTATGGGAATCATAGGCCTTGAATTGAACATATTTCACCTAGGAATTCAATGCCGCATACTCTTTTTTTTGCCTTATGTCCCAATATGTAAAGGAATATGGCTGGTTGTTCTTCCACACAAACAGATCGTGTATCATGGAGCGACCTTATTTTCTATTAAATTAATAATTATAGTTAGGGGCTGTTTGGTTCCCTCCTATGGGCTGAAAGTGGGGATGTTTTTTGCAACTCGGGTGAACTGTTGTCCACTTTTGGTGCAATAATATTCTACATCTACATCTAGATAGGGCAAAGTAAATAATAGTGTAAACCTAGAAAGGGCAAAGTATACAGATCAAAAATTATCAGAAATATGCTCATTTGTAGGAAAGACTAGTACGACAACAAAATCTGATCACAATTTGCAGGAAAATAACGTTTTCCCAGCAAGATGACATGCTCGCAGCAATATGACATGTTCCCAGCAACATGTTCCCAGCATTATGATACCACAAATTCGGAATATCGGATTATCTGTGGAAGCAAAAATTTATAAGCCAAAAAAATCTCAAGAAAATTGGATCTACAAGAAATCAGATATACAAAGCAAATCTATAAGCAAAAAGTTTGTTAACAAAATCTATGAGGAAAAATTTATAGGCCAAAAATCCTAAGAAAATCGGATCTACGAGAAATCCGTTCCCAGCAAGTATTCGTAACATGTTCCCAGCAGATCTATACACGCGCAGGCATGTGCCATGTTCCCAGCATATGTATAAGCCAGAAAATGGTGGAAAATGAACGGATATAAAACGAAAATTAACGGATCTCCAAAAAAATGAACGGAGCAACCGAAAAAATTAACGGATCTATAAAAAAATTCTACGAAATGGCAAAAATAAGGACACAACATAACAGATCTACATAGATCTATGAACGGAGCAACTGAAAAAATTTACGGATCTACCAAAAATCGGAGGAAATGACCGGATCTATAAAAAAATTCCACGATATGGCAAAAATAAGGACACAACATGACAGATCTACATAGATCTATGAACGGAGCAACCGAAAAACTTTACGGATCTACAAAAAATCGGAGGAAATGACCGGATCTATAAAAAAATTCCACGAAATGGCAAAAATAAGGACACAACACGACAGATCTACATAGATCTACGAAGATCTAACGAAAAAATGGCGAAAATAAACAAAATTTTGGAAAAAACGGTAAGAATTTAACGAAAAAATAGGTTCCAAGAGCAGAGGTTTACAATGCAGAAGAGAATGGCGAAAGAGCGGTGCTCGGAAGCCTCTTTTTTTTCCCCACTTCCTTCTCCAGATTTTCCTTCTCTCTCCTCCCACTTTCACTGGACTTCAAGAACCCAATGGCCGAAACTCAAAAGCCCCTTTTTGGTAGAGACAAGAACTGGAGCGGGGTCACATCAACCCACTTCCAAGTAATAAACCCTCCCAACCAAATACCAAAAGTGGCCAACAGTTCACCCGAGTTGCAAAAAACATCCCCACTTTCAGCCCATAGGAGGGAACCAAACAGCCCCTTAGGGCTTAGGTCGTGCGGACGCCGAGGAATCGCCGAGCTGCTGCTGTTGAGAACCGCCGTCGGGGAAGTGAAGATCACCGCTCCGTCGCCATCAGCTCGCCGTCGGTCGCTACCGCCTGCTCCGCCACCGCCTTGCTCCGCCACTGCCGAGATCCACCGAGAGGAAAAATAGAAAGGGGGAACTGGAGTTTTGAGGATGAGTCCTCTCTCCCCAGCTGAAAATAAAATAGGAGAAGTAAAATTTTCACTACAGCCCGCCCCCCCAAAAGGTAATTTTGTAATTGAATCCCTCCCCTTTTCACTATTTACAAAAATCTGTAAAATCAGTTAGAAATCAAATAGTGGGCCCCAAAGTTTGTTATAACCAACTTTCAAAAATAAACTAAAAAAATTCTGCCCAACTAATTTTCCTCCAAAATATCAATCACCATATTTAATATTTTTAAATCAAAAATTATTATTTGAAACTTAAACATCAACTATTATTAATATAAATATGTTTTTTTTAAATAAATATTTTTTTCTCAAAATCAGAAAGGTGGAGTTACAACTGTTCCTCAGTGAACTTAAAGTGAGCCGCAAGGGGACAACTCACTTTCTTCGACCCGTCCATACCGAAACGCTGAATTACCCGGTGAATGTACTTCTTTTGGGACAAGTGTAGCAGCTTGTACTCTCTCTGTCACGCTCCGACCCGGAATCACCCGAATCATCGTCCTCGCAGGGGGCGTGATGCCGCACGAGCCTGGAGTTGCGCTCGTGCAAAGCAAGATGACAAGTTCTCAAATGGTTATCTTTTGATTTGATATTTACAACAAAAGGAAACAGAGTATACGAAACAAATTCTCTTTATTGATATCCAAAACAGAGATTACAAAGGCTTTTGATAGCCTAACAATACATGCCAGATTGGCTACAACACTCAGGTTCTTTCTTGCCCATAAAGCATTTCACCGTTCCATACATCATGCCTTCTATATCTCGGCCGTATCAATCCAGTTGCGTAGTCCGAGCGTCAATGCGATCGCACGCTTCAATGCGCTTCGGCATTCCAAGCCTTAACGCCTTCAAGCAACGCTTCGCCGCGAGCAATTCATTTCCTGCACCCTGCATGAAGCTGGTGGGGGATCAGTACGTTCTTCTTCGCATGTACTGATTCAAAGATCATCTTTCCAAACCGACATTGTAATATTTATGTTGAATCATGCAACTTAGCCTATGATCTTGCTATGTTCTCCTTAGGGTCAATTTTATGGTATATTCGAAAGCGTAAAGCATGTTATCATAGCAGCATGTTATCGAATTGAATAGGCAAGCAAACAAGCAATCTTGTGTTTGATTCGTGGCGCGACTTCTTACCAAGTCGACGCACTCGCCCTTGCACCGACGCAAGGTGAATACGCCGTATTCCTTCCCTGTCATGTTATATATGCATCTCTAAGCAGGTTCTCTATGCGGGACGCATCTGCGCCTACACTTTCAACCCATCATTCCTTAACTATATGAAGGTTGTGTGCGTATCCGCGCCGGAATGGACTAAAGGAGTTTCTCTTTTATCTTTCCTTACTTTCTTTTCTCTCCTTCTTTTCTCTCACAAATTTGGGTAGCCCGGCGTTTCACGGGTTGGGTTGCTATCCCAAACAACCGAAACTTACCGCATGCCTACTATCATTTGCGGCTTCTCACATTTACGACCGAGTGCTAATCGGACTTCGCAGATGTGCGCCTATCAAAGATTAACATCCCTCCTAGGCCGAACGGTCCCGGTGCCCCGGCGCGCCCGTTCGGAGGGAAACACCCGTGCACGGGCTATTATTATGATTAATCTCAAGCCCATCCCATTCGACCATGCAACGTACTATCATTCAAACAACCAAGCATAGCCTTGAGTCCAAGACTCAGACTTTATCATCTCGCGTCTCTTCCGTTAACTTTCTGTGTTCTTATGTTTCATACTTCGTTTCAATGGTTCAATGGCATCGTGCCTCAACTCAATGCTTGTCAACCGAACGACCCGAAGGTCTCGAACACCTTTCGAGGCACCATGTCATATCCGACAGTTCTACCACATTCATGCCACAATTGTATTCTCTCGCAACGAAGCCATCTTTTATTATCCCGTGCACGTAGGCACGTTTCGACCGTATCTCCCTGTTCTATAACTTAGCATTCAATGTTCGGGGCTTGCGCGCTAGGGTGCTCGCCTATTGTCTTTCAATGTTCTAGCCGTTCTAACTCGTACACGAAGGCACGGTATAGTTCGTGCACTAAGACACTCGCCGATTACAGTTATCCCATGATCTTGCGGCTTGCGCACCGAGACGCTCGCCTTAGCGATATCTAATGTTCCATAGCGACTCGTGCATATGATGCACGTTTTATTTCAATTGTTCTAACTTAGTGTTCGATACACACTATGATTTATCTCCGATCGGACCACGCCCGTGGCGTCGATAGGTTAACTTAGCATACAATGATGTATTTGACTTATCGAATGAAGGAGTAAAAAAGAAGTCAATCCTCCCACCTTGAGTCGATACGTCCGATTTGCCTTAGCGTGCCCAAGTCTCGGCCTGTCGCAAGGCGACGATTTGATTTCGCGGACCCCTTACTAAATATTGCCAAAGATCGACCTCTAATATTTTTGCGTCAAAGTTTAACCTGCACACGAAACCAAATAAAATCATTACTTGCATCGATTCGGACTTGCGCTTTGGTCGATTCAATTTCTTAGAATCTTCGAGCCGATTCAACGCACTCATCCTCCGGGGCAGCGCGACGCTTCGCATCGATTCACTCGATGCATTCTTCGGGACAAGGCAACTCTTCGCATCGACTTAGTTCGATGCGTTGCTCGGGACAACGTAACTCTCGTATCGTTTTGCATCGATACATTCCCTTGGGTCAACGCGGCTCGCTGAGTCAACGTTTCAGCATAATGCGCCGTACGGAGCGGGGTATTACAGAATATACCACTCAAAACAAGGTTCGTCCTCGAACCAAAACCAACACTCCGACTAAGTGTTTTTACAGATCATTTCACGATCTCGCCCCACCAATGTTGTTCGATTTCATAATATCTCGCAAGCTTTCCATTAACATTTCAAAGTCATCCCTGCAGCTCGATTTGAATTTGGATACAACTCGATTTGGATTCGTACCTATATTCAAGGCGTCCCGAAGATATATGTATTTTGACCAAGTTCAGTCGTAGCAAATTGGAACAAAGCCGACAGGTAAATTTCAATCCTATGCTTTCCATCTCGTACTCTCGATCGGACTTATCCTTAGCAACCGTTCTCGAAATTTCATCGCATACGTATATTCGATACATACTTGATTTTATTCCATAAAGTCACTGCACGCGATGCGATTCAAAATCGCATTTCTCATTTCGTATATTTCATCGGGACTATCATTTCTATGCGTCACGTCAAGCCGTCGTGCATCCAATCACAACGAGTCTCCGCAACGCCTTGTGTTTGATGTCGCTATCCAACTTATATCCGAAGTTTCGCTATGCACTTATCTCGACACGATTTCCTTCGTTGACTTGTAATTGCATCAACGTTCAGGGCTACGCCCGCTAGGTTACTTAGTAGACACCGTGCTTAAATTCTTTCGACGCAAGTTTAAATTGATATTGCTCAAAGGCCACAATCTATCCGACACAAATTTGCTTCGAGTCGACAATGCTCAAGGCAACAACCGCCTAAGTACGAAGGTCCTTACGATGTGCATCTTACGTTAACCAAATTCTATACCTGTCCGTCTTGCAACATCGAATATAAGTTCGATTCACGCTATACCGTTTCTCAATCGAAAGCTGTTCCAACAATCCTCGATCGCCTAGACATATCGTCAACATGCACCATGTTATATTTGTTATCGATGCAATCTCATATGCGATATCGCATGGGTCATCTTACGGTCTGCAGCATTCAATTTGATTTGGCGGTCAAGTCTTCTAGGGTCAGCTGCCCCGAAGCTACGCTCGATAACTGTAGATCATCACCGAAGGACAGTTTACTACAAACCATGCTATATCTTATTTCGGAACCAAATCACGTTCCGACGATTCTCTGTGACTACCCAATTTTGGACAAAATCACTTCTATCGGCGCAACTGATGCGCAACTATCCTCCGAGTCAAGTCATGCACTATCGTCGATGATTCCGCAATTTACGAAACATCTACTCGCATCGAGTTCGAGTCTATCTTATTTGCGGGTCAACACAAGAGATGCTATACGCATCGAGCAATCGTCGATGACTTATAGTCTCGTCTTTGATCAATCACAAAATTTACGATCAACCAAGTTCGTTCATTCTCGTATCGTTACTTGCAAAATTCCATAGCACGAGGCACACTATATTTGTATCCTCACATCGCTTATATTCCTTACGTATCGATCTCGATACGTCGTATCCATTTCGATAACGTAAGGGTCAACTTTGAATCCGTTTCAACGTCAACTTAACTCGTATTGCATACTTCCAAGTTCGCAATAAACTTTTCCATACGCATCAACTTGTTTTCCAATTCGCCGCATCCCGCTATACTTTGATCGCGTAACTGAGTTACCGATTATCCAATATCGAACCCTCGAGTTATATGATCACGCCCTCTAAGTTTTGCGTGCTTTTCAGTCGTACTCAAATGAATTTTGCCGTATCGTAATCAACTATTTCTTAGGCACGATTTCTCCCGTCAACCAATTTTTCACCGAAGTCGCACATCGTGCGGTTCGATTACAATTCGTATCGCCCAACTTTTCTATCGAAATTGCAAGTCGTGCGATTCGATTCGTCTTTACCCAACATTTCTATCGAGATCGCAAGTCGTGCGACTCATTTGCAAGCTCGAGTTTTCCCTTTCCCGTCGATCCGATTATTGCGTCAAGACATAATCGTTTCCGTTAGTCTCGGTCGTCCGACCGACTTATCATTTTCGTCCGACGTATCGTTCATCGATACGAGTCTCGTCTTATCGTCCCAACCGATTTTCGAAGAATACTTGCACCAACATACCGTCATACAAATTTTTAATCGAGTCCTGGTACTCCCCCGTCCGTTACGGACAAACCTTCCGCAATTCTCACAACGCGTCGATGCAATTTATCGCACGAGTGTTATACCATATACCACTCGAAATCGAGTTATTCATCGCCTACGTGGTATGGCATATACCACTCGAAAATCAAGCCATTTCCCTCGCACTTATACTTAGTATAAACCGACAATCTCTTTCGACTCACGATTTCTGCAGTGATCGTGCTGGATCACAACCGTAACATTGATTCTATCACATGCGACACAACTCGGTCAATGTTCTCGCTTGGCAACATAAGTTTGGTGTGCAACTGAACGATTCATTCTATCGATTTACGATTTTAATTCTTTCCTTACGTTGCATCTCGTGCAACAATTTATTTAGATATGCATTACACCCCGTGCAACAAATTTTACTTCCGATACGCGTTGCACATCGTGCTACGATTTATTTCCGACATTTCACTTCACTTTGTACACCGATTTATTTCCAATTCCCTTTGCACTTCGTGCAACGATTAATTTGATACGCGTTGCACCACGTACAATGATTTTACTTCCAACACGCGTTGCACATCGTGCAACGATTTATTCCCGACTTTCCAAGTCAATGCCCAATCCATTTAACACATTCGGTATTGGCTTATCACTTCTCACTTTCATTTTAACGCATATTCCCATTAACTCGTTGCACTTCGAGCATCGTTTTATTCCCCATTCAACATGTTACATTGCAACAATATCTCAAATCATATCTCACAATTTGTTGCGCTTGTAGCAACTAACATTTTCACGGCTCGTTGCATTCAATGCAATAGACCCTTCGCGACTTTGCTTAGCAAACATCATGAAATTTCCAAAACATATGCGGTAAAATTTCACGATTGTATTAGACTTATTGTATGGAACATCCAGTACGGCATCGAGTAGAGTCAAGAGTGATATCAAGTGGTGGTGGGCAACTTTTTGAATTGTAATGAAGCACGCGTCCAGAGGAAATTGAGCCTAGAGCTCTGATACCAATTTGTCACGCCTCGACCCGGAATCACCCGAATCATCATCCTCGCAGGGGTCGTGATGTCGCACAAGCCTGGAGTTGCGCTCGTGCAAGGCAAGATGACAAGTTCTCAAATGGTTATATTTTGATTTGATATTTACAACGAAAGGAAACAGAGTATACGAAACAAATTCTCTTTATTGATATCCGAAACAGAGATTACAAAGGCTTTCGATAGCCTAACAATACATGCCAGATTGGCTACAACACTCAGGCTCTCTCTTGCCCACAAAGGATTTTGCCGTTCCATACATCATGCCTTCTATATCTCGGCCGCATCAATCCAGTTGCATAGTCCGAGCGTTAATGCGATCGCACGCTTCAATGCGCTTCGGCATTCCAAGCCTTAATGCCTTCAAGCAACACTTTGCCACGAGCAATTCATTCCATGTACCCTGCATGAACCTGGTGGGGGATCAGTACGTTCGTCCTCGCATGTACTGATTCAAAGATCATCTTTCCAAACTGACATTGTAATATTTATGTTGAATCATGCAACTTAGCTTATGATCTTGCTATGTTCTCCTTAGGGTCAATTTCATGGCATATTCGAAAGCGTAAAGCATGTTATCATAGCATCATGTTATCGAATTGAATAGGCAAGCAAACAAGCAATCTCGTGTTTGATTCGTGGCGCAACTTCTTACCAAGTCGACGCACTCGCCCTTGCACCGACGCAAGGTGAATACGTCGCATTCCTTCCCTGTCATGTTATATGTGCATCTCTAAGCAGGATCTCTATGCGGGATGCATCTGCGCCTACACTTTCAACCCATCGTTCCTTAACTATATGAAGGCCGTGGGCGTATCCGCGCCGGAATGGACTAAAGGAGTTTCTCTTTTATCTTTCCTTACTTTCTTTTCTCTCTCAAATTTGGGTAGCCCGGCGTTTCACGGGTTGGGTTGCTATCCCAAACAACCGAAACTTACCGCGTGCCTACCATCATTTGCGGCTTCTCACATTTACGACCGAGTGCTAATCGAACTTCGCAGATGTGCGCGTATCAAAGATTAACATCCCTCCTAGGCCGAACGGTCCCGGTGCCCCGGCATGCCCGTTCGGAGGGAAACACCCGTGCACGGGCTATTATCACGTTTAATCTCAAGCCCATCCCATTCGACCATGCAACGCACTATCATTTAAACAACTAAGCATGGCCTTGAGTCCAAGACTCAAACTTTATCATCTCGCGTCTCTTCCGTTTACTTTTTGTGTTCTTACATTTCATACTTCGTTTCAATGGTTCAATGGCATCGTGCCTCAACTCAATGCTCGTCAACCGAACGACCCGAAGGTCTCGAACACCTTTTGAGGCACCATGTCATATCCGACAGTTCTGCCATATTCATGCCACAACTGTATTCTCTCGCAACGAAGCCATTTTTTATTATCCCGTGCACGTAGGCACGTTTCGACCGTATCCCCCTGTTCTATAACTTAGCATTCAATGTTCGGGGCTTGCGTGCTAGGGCGCTCGCCTATTGTCTTTCAATGTTCTATCCGTTCTAACTCGTACGCGAAGGCACGGTATGGTTCGTGCACTAAGGCACTCGCCGATTACAGTTATCCCATGTTCTTACGGCTTGCACACCGAGGCGCTTGCCTTAGCGATATCCAATGTTCCATAGCGACTCGTGCATATGATGTACGTTTCATTTCAATTGTTCTAACTTAGTGTTCGAAACACACTATGATTTATCTCCGATCGAACCACGCCCGTGGCATCGATAGGTTAACTTAGCATACAATGATGTATTTGACTTATCGAATGAAGGAGTAAAAAAGAAGTCAATCCTCCCACCTTGAGTCGATAAGTCCGATTTGCCTTAGCGTGCCCAAGTCTTGGCCTGTCGTAAGGCGACGATTTGATTTCGCGGACCCCTTACTAAATATTGCCAAAGATCGACCTCTAATATTTTTGCGTCAAAGTTTAACCTGCACACGAAACCAACTAAAATTATTACTTGCATCGATTCGGACTTGCGCCTTGGTCGATTCGATTTCTTAGAATCTTCGAGCCGATTCAACGCACTCATCCTCCAGGGCAACGCGGCACTTCGCATCGATTCACTCGATGCATTCTTTGGGACAAGGCAACTCTTCGCATTGACTTAGTTCGATACGTTGCTCGGGACAACGTAACTCTCGCATCGTTTTGCATCGATACATTCCCTTGGGTCAACGCGGCTCGCTGAGTCAACGTTTTAGCGTAATGCGCCGTACGGAGCGGGGCATTACACTCTCTCTCGGCTGATCTCCATCCCAATAATAGTCTTCGCTGCGCCCAAATCCTTTATAAAGAAGGTCACGCCCTGTTGGTGCTTTAACTCCGCTATCCTAGTGGCATTCCGATCCATCAATAGCATGTCATCAACATAGAGCAATAAAATGATAAAATTATCATCGACAACGTACCTCACAAATACGCAATGGTCCGACGTCGTCCGTACATAACCATGCTCTCCCATAAACGACTCAAACTTCCTGTACCACTGCCTCGGAGCCTGCTTCAGACCATACAAGCTCTTCCTCAACCGACAGACCAAATATGACTTACCCTTCTCACAAAATCCTGCTGGCTGCTCCATGTATAACTCCTCCTCAAGGTCACCATGTAAGAATACAGTCTACACATCCATCTGCTCGATCTCCAAGTCAAGACTGGCTGCCAATGCTAGCACCACCCGAATAGACGAATGCTTGACGACAGGCGAAAAGATCTCATCATAATCTATGCCTTTCCGCTGATCGTAGCCTTTAACTACCAGCCTCGCTTTGTATCGAAGGCGAGTAGCACCATCCGTCTGCTTCACTCTAAACATCCATCGATTCTTCAAAGCCTTCTTGCCCTTTGGCAACCGTACCAGCTCATAAGCAGAATTGGCGTATGAGGAACTCATCTCCTCCTGCTCTACTCCTGCCTGTGTTCGTCTTCCATAGCCTCTACAAAACTTTCAGGCTCTCCTCCGTCAGTCAATAGCACATACTCACCCGGTGAGTATCTCGTAGATGGTCGATGCTCTCTGTCGCTCCTTCTCAGTGAAGCCACTGGTGCTGGCTATATACCAACAGCCTCCTCCTCTTCAGGAACCGCCTCCCCGGTATGCTCATCCTCCTGAGGGACACCCTGACCACCATCAACAGGCTGATGATCAAGGTTGGGAGCAACTCCAAGTACTGGCTCCCCCAAAATTGGATCCTCTACGATATCCTCTGGAAACTGCTCGAAGCGAAATGACTCTAACTCAGGCAATTCCTCAGCCTCAGAAGGCGTCTCGGAATCTTGAGTGTTGGTCATGGTCTGATCCTCGACGAATACCACGTCCCTGCTTCTATAGAGCTTTCTTCCCACCGGGTCGTAGAGTCTATAGCCAAACCCATCTCGACCGTAGCCGACAAAGATGCATCGCCTCGTCTTCGGCTCAAGTTTGGACCTCTCGTCCTTCGGTACATGCACGAAGGCCTTACAGCCAAACACTCACAGGTGATTGTATGACGGCTCTTTGTCGTACCATACTTTGTCAGGCACATCACCCTGCAAAGGAGCACTAGGAGATAAATTAATAACATAAGCAGCTGTAAGAAGAGCCTCACCCCAATAACTGCCTGGCAAGTTTGCTTCTAACAGCAAACATCGCACCCTCTCCGTCAGTGTCCTGTTCATGCGCTCCGCTACACCATTGAGCAGAGGTATCTTGGACGGAGTCTTCTGGTGTCGTATCCCTTGCTCTCTGCAATAAGCATCAAAGGGACCAATGTATTCGCTGCCGTTGTCGGACCGAACACATAATAACTTCTTGTCCGTCTCTCTTTCAACAGAGGCCTGAAACTCTTTGAAAGTAGACAGCACCTGATCCTTGGTCTTTAAGGCATAGACCCAAACCTTCCTGGAACAACCATCAATAAAAGTTACAAAGTACGATGCACCACCAATAGATTTTACCTTCATAGGACCGCAGACATCCGAGTGAATCAACTCGAGCAACGCCGGCTTCCTTGAACTTGGGTGACTTTAGAAAGATACCCTATTTTGCTTCCTAGCTAAGCAGTACGTGCACTTCTCCAACTTTATAGACTTGAGCCCTGGAATCACCTTCCTGTTCACCAAGTAGCTCATCCCCTTCTCGCTGATATGGCCGTGCCGCCTGTGCCACAACTCGGTAGACGCATCACTGACTGCGTTCACCTCCTGTGCTTCCTGTGCGCTCCCCTCCATATAGTAGAGATCGGACTTCTTGCTTCCTCTGGCAATCACCATCGAACCTCTGAAAAGCTTCCACTGACTATTTCCGAAGAGACTGAAGAATCCCTCGTCATCCAACCTTCCAATTAACCGACACCAGGTTGAAACGGATATCAAGGACATGACGAACATCTTTGAGAATAAGAACTGCACCCGTCTTTGTTCTCAAATGCACATCTCCAACAGCAACCGCCTTTGACACATCTCTATTGTCCATCTTCAACACTCCACAGTCGCCTGTCGTGTAAGTAGCAAATAGTGCCCAGTTGTGAGATACGTGCGCTGAAGCCCTGAGTCTACCAGCCAAGAATTGTCATCGTAGGCGAGATTAGTGATAACCTCATCACCTACGACGATCACATCGCCTTCATGTATCGAGGCCGCCGCTGTAGTGTTCTCATCTTGTTTTTTCTTATCGTCCTTCTTCTCTCTCTTCCAAGCAAAACAGTTTTACTTGATGTGGCCCTTCTTGCCACAGTGGTAACACTCGGAGTCCTCGTACCGACCCTTGGACTTTCCTCTGCTCTTGTCTCTGCCACCACTGGACCCCTGCTTTTGTCCC
Source organism: Iris pallida (assembly GCA_029216955.1). NCBI lineage: Eukaryota > Viridiplantae > Streptophyta > Magnoliopsida > Asparagales > Iridaceae > Iris > Iris pallida. The sequence goes on from JANAVB010031619.1 coordinate 11,195,042, forward strand.
TTCCGCGGCTCTCTGAAACCAATGCCTCTGAGTGGTGGAATGTGGATGAAGTGCCCTGAGAACGTCTTCGTATCTCTTCATTCAGCACCCCGCTCTTGGTAAACTCAAAACTGACCACGCCTTCTAGAGCAGAAGTGATCACAGATACTCGTACGGTCTTCTACGAGTCTGGCAATGTACATAGCAACCAAAGTCCTTGAACCTCGTCGTCGAACTTGACTTCCATCGAGGATAGCTGGTCCACCACGCCCTGGAACTCACTCAAGTGATCCGTAATAGATGTACCATCATTGTACCGCAGACCCATCATCGTTCGGATCAGGAACAGTTTGTTTACCCCGATCTTTTTCGAGTACAAAGATTCCAGCTTCTCCTACAACGTCTTCGTATGCTCAATATTGGCAACGTGGTTGTACACGTTCTCGTCAACGAACTGTCGCATGTATCCACACACCTGTATATGCTCGAAGTTCCAGTCCTCATCGGATTTGTCACTGGGCTTCTCGGATATAAATACTGGAAGATACAACTTCTTGACGAACAACAAATCCTTCATCTTGCTCCTCCAATAATGGTAGTCGGTACCGTTCAGGTTCACCATGCGCACCGACTTCACGTCCATCTCTACTTCCTGGTTTGACTGTCAACTCCTGACACTTCTTTGAACCCAAAGCTCTGATACTACTCTGTTGGGAACAAAATGCAAAAATCGTCCCCCAAACCAGAAAGTCCTGCGAGAGAACCGAGCAAAAGCACACAAACCAAAAATGCCAAACACAATCGCAGACACAAAGATTTTTGACGTAGAAAACCTTTGCGGGAAAAACCACGGGACGATCGGAGTCCAACCCTGAAGAACCTCCACTAATGGAATAAAGAGAATACACCCTCTACAAGCTCCTCCCGATCCAACACGGATCACCACAACTCACTTGAAAGAGGAAATTTTTTGATTGCGGAATCCGAAGAACAAGAGATGCCAAAAAATTATTCGAAGCAATCTCTCCTTCACAATAGTCCTTAATCCTCTCTCTCTCTGAAATATTGTAAAGCACTCTTGTTTTGAGATGAGTTTTCAACTAGCATGCATCACCCTTTTATAAGCCCTTGGTAATCCATACATGGAAAGCCAATATATATGGAAACTTCCAATATACATCAATCATATATTTCATGGAAATCTAATCATAATTGGCTTGCCATAATTGGAAACCCAGTTAGGTCCAATCATAAATATATGATCAAAGTAAATATGAAAATCCAATCATATATTTCCTTACCATATATGTACCAAAATAAAATCCATGCACTCCCCGAGCTTCTCCGACACACGGATGGCACTCATCGCTCTCCGGGGTATTCTCCACATAGGTTGGGAACCCCACCCACTCCAACAGGTAATATACAGAAATTGCCTAATTGAAAAGGTTTTGTTGTTGGAGTAGTACTTGAAAAGCAGTACTACTAAAACCCCTGATTCGTATCTTTGGAATGATTGAAGCCAGTGAATCATATTTTTCATAGGCTGAAAATTATGCTTTGACCTTCGATCAAGAATACCTTTGTAAGTTAGCAAGTCTTGTGTTTGCTACGGCAACATATGCTATGGACATTAAGTGGCGGATCCAGTATGAAAATTTATCGGGGGACACAATCATAAGGGAATTCGAAGATAACGTCCCAAAAAATTGAACATATAAAAATAAAGTACATAATTGAAAATTGAACATACATATCACTCCAAACAACCTCAAACAATAGGCCATTTTTTAGTACAAAAGGTAAAAATTATTCTCTAGAAGTTTTCATACAATAAGACATTACATATCAGTGTTCTCATAATTGTTTTCTACCAGTTTTCATACTTTGAAAACGTTTAACTACAACAGCATTCGTAATAGTACTAAGCAACTCTTTTTCTGTGAAACATACAAGACAATTATTTAAAAACTGATCACAAATTTGATTTCGTAAGTGTGGGTCACAAATGTGAATATGTTAAGACAATACAACTGTTGCTGGCTGTTTTCCTTTCTTTTTTGGGAGGCGAAAGAATTAGAGGAAGAAGAGAGGAAAGGGGAAAGGAGGCTCATCCGCTCACTTGCTTTTGACTTGGGAGTTGGGAATAGGATGGAATGTAAGTGTTGGCCACATTAATATGTTAAGGCAATGCAATTGCTGCCGGCTGCTTAGGAGTTGGGATTAAAATGGATTTGTGTGGGCCACAAATGTTGTTATAACATTGCCATGGGTTGCTGCTTCCTTTTTTCCCCTTCACTGGGGGCTTACCCTCTCTCCATTGCTAATCCATGCTTGTTGTCTGCCGATTTTTTTTAAAAAAATTCACTGGAGGCCCCGCCCACCCAGTGTGGATATTATTTCTTTATAAAAATGGTATGTTCATCTGCTTGCGATTGAAAGAACCATAAACATATATGACGGTAATCAAATGTTTTTACAAGGTTCGAAGTATCGGTATCGATATCGGACCATTCCTATGAGTATCGGGATCGGCAGTGTAATGCCCCGCTCCGTACGGTGCATTACGCTGAGACGTTGACTCAAAGAGTTGCGTTGACCGAATGAAATATATCGATGCAAATCGATACGAGAGTTAAGTTGTCCCGAGCAACGCATCGAACTAAGTCGATATGAAGAGTTGCATTGTCCCAAAGAATGCATCGAGTTGAATCGATGCGAAGCGTCGCATTGCCCCGAAGGATAAGTGCGTTGAGACGACTCAAAGATTCTAAGAAATCGAATCGACCAAGGCGCAAGTCTGAATCGATGCAAGTATTGATTTTAGTTGGTTTCATGTGCAGGCTATACGTTTACGCTGAAATATTAGAGGTCGACATTTTACCTTATTCAGTAAGGGGTCCGCGAAACCAAATCGTTGCCTTGCGACGGACTGAGAAATTGGCACGATAAGCCAAATTAGACGTATAATTCAATGAAGCATGAAGTGCTCGAATGGCTAAGTCAGGAGAGTGGCCGTGCATCGAAGTTATGAAATCGAGCCACATCGGCTTGGCGAAACGATAAGGCATATCAACTCAAGGTGGAAGGATTGACTCTTCTTTTTACTCCTTCATGCTAAGTAAGAATGTATCGTTGTATGCTAAGTTAACCTATCGACGCCACGGACGTGGTCCGGTCGAAAGATAAATCATAGTGTGTGTCGAACACTAGTTAGAACAATTAAAATAAAACGTACATCAAATACATGAGTCGCTATGGAACATTGGATATCGCAAAGACGAGCGCCTCGGTGCACAAGCCGCAAGAACATGGGATAATTGTATTCGGCGAGTGCCTTCGTGCACGAGTCATTCCATACATTTGCGCACAAGTTAGAAATGGCTAGCACATTGAAAGATAATACGCGAGAGCCCTAGCGTGCAAGCTACGAACATTAAACACTAAGGCATAGAACATGGAAATACGGCTTCGATACGTGCAGCAAGTGCACGACGTGAGGAAAAAAGATGATAAATGTGTCAAAACGTGCCTACGTGCACGAGATCATAAAAGATGGCTTCGTTGCAAAAGAATATAGTTGTGGCTTGAATGTGACAAAACTGTCAGATATGACATGATGCCTCGAAAGGTGTTCGGGACCTTCGGGTCGTTCGATTGACGAACATTGAGTTGAGGCATGATGCCATTGAACATTGAAACAAAGTATGAAATGTACGAACATAGAAAGTTAATGGAAGAAATACGAGATGATAAAGTCTGAGTCTCAGACTCAAGACTATGTTTGATTGTTTGATAAAGTCTGAGCCTCAGGCTCAAGACTATGTTTGGTTGTTTGAATAATAGGGTGTTGCATGGTCGAATAGACTTGAGATAATTATGATGGTAGGCACGCAGTATGTTTCGGTTATTGGGATAGCAACCCAACCTGTCGAACGCCGGGCTACCCAAATTCGGAAAAAAAAAGAAAGAAAAGAAAGAGAGAAAGAAAAGAAAGAGAGAAAAGAAAAGATAAAGAAAAGAAACGCCTTTAGTCCATTTTGGCGCGAATACGCCAACGACCATCGTATAGTTAAGGAACGATGGGTTAAAAGTGTAGGCACGTATGTATCCCGCACACATAGATCCTGCATAGAGAGTACTTATAACATGACAGGAAAGGAATGGGGCGTATTCACCTTACGTCAGTACAAGGGCGAGTGCGTCGACTTGGTAAGAAGTCGTACCACGAAACAAACACGAGATTGCTTGCCTGCTTGCCTATTCAATTCGATTAACATGCTTGCCATGATAACATGCTTTACACTTTCGAATATGCCATGAAATCGACCCTAAGGAGAATATAGCAAAATTATAAGCTAAGTTGCATGATTCAACCTAAATACTAAAATGTCGGTTTAGAAGGAAGGTCTTTTCGTCAGTACATGCGAGGAAAACGTACTGATCCTCTACCAGCTTTCATACGGGTGAAAAGAATGGATTGCCCACGACGAAGCTTCGCTTGATCACGCAGAGGTATGGAATGTCGTAGCGTTTGAAGCGTGCGATCACATTGACGCTCAGACTTGCAACAGGATTGATGCGGCAGAGATATAGAAGACATGATATTTGGAACGGTGAAATCCTTTATGGGCAAGAGAGAACTTGAGTGTTGTAGCCAACCTGGGAAATTTTAGTTGGGCTATTGAAAGCCTTTGTAATCTCAGTTCAAATATCAATAAAGAGAATCGTTTCGTATACTCTGTTTTCCTTTCGTTGCTAATATCAATTCAAAGATAACCATTTGAGAACTTGTCATCTTGCCTTGCACGAGCGCAACTCCAGGCTCGTGCGGCATCACGCCCACTGCGAGGACGATGATTCGGGTGATTCCGGGTCGGGGTGTGACATGCAGTATCGGAGGTTTCCGATCAGAGTACTAGATTTTTTTTGGTATTGGAAAACAAATAATTATTAATAAATTATTAATATTTTAGGTTTTTTAAAAAAAATATTTTGGCATAATTTTAATATTTCCAGTATTGTTTCTTAGTAGTTTTAAAATTGAATGAAATAGTAGTCACCCTTACCGACTGATTTACAAACGATAGATAAGTTTTCTTCTTTTACATGCTTTTATAACCTTTCTATGCTTTTACACCCTTGATGATTTGTCTTTTTCGTTCAATTTGTTTGCCGAATTGACCGAAAAAGAGACCCCTCCAATGGGGGTATCGGTTAGTATCAAGTATCGCTCGGTGTCGGATAGGGACATACCAAACCGTATCTGTATTGGCCGTATCGGATCGGTATCGGCCGATACTGCGAACTATACTTTTTACTTTGTACCGCTTTTATATTAAAAACATTGTAATAAATTGTGCAATCTATAAACTAGTATGGTAGGTTCATGAATAATGTTTAACAATTATCACTTTTCCATGATAGTAGCTGATTATTGGGTAACCAATAGGACTAGAATGGTAGGTTCATGAATAATGTTTAACAATAATGTATAACAATCTATAAACTAGAATGGTAGATCTTGGTAGAGCCATATGATCAGTGGGATTTCAGTTCAGTACAGTCAGTCAGAATGGATATTGGCATACGAAACTTGATGAAATCACATGATCAGTACAGAACACAAGTGTATCGAATGTATGGGAACAAATGGCTATATTACTTCATTGTAAGTAGGAAGGTTTTCTAGCATCATAGAAATGGAAACTATTTTAATAGCAAAGTCATCAAGCTAGCACAGAACTGCGCATATTTTGAAGGACTAGGATTATCTTGTCTTTAGTCACATTATTAGACATCAAACTTGTAATTCTTATTCCAAGACAACAAAACCTGTTTCATTCCCTCACATAGGCCTTCACTAAGTTATAATTTTAAGCACTCTATTGGTCTTGACTAAATTGTGAGAAATTGAATATTTATGTGGGCCTTGGGAGTCACCTCTATAAAGGACAAATATTTCTTTTTTAGTGAGCTGATAATGCAGGTCCAATAAAGTGAGGGAATTTTGGTTATATATAAAGAACAAAAACAACAACAAAGTCTCTATTTCTAATTTTTAGAATGACCTCTCCAAGAGACGAGATATTGTTCCTTCAATCAAGAAAGGACAACATGAAGATAATATAATATGCATAACTAGATGTATGAAAGATATTTCCTTGTTCTTGAGCAGGGTCAATGATTGGGGACATATTTTCTTTTTTCTGGTAGGGGTTGGGTGGCTGGATGTGTGTGATTAAGTACTGGAGTAACTAGAAGGAAACCATACCATAGAAAGACTAGCTAGAATGGAAAAAAAAGGGTTAAAGTACTAGATATTAGAGGTGAATGGTGGAAAGACACTATCTAGTTTGTAATCTAGTAAAACATCATATCCTCAAAGTAAGAAATCGTACCATGTCAATTTGGTTAACAGTTGGGGAATTGTTTAAACTCCCATTATTAAAGATTATATAACTGAAGATATTTGTTTAGCTACGACGAACATATATAAGTTATTTTGTTTGAACAAAATAGTGAGATGTAATTTTTTTCAAAACATTTGTTTTCTGGTATTCTAGTTTGGTAGTTTGAAAATTAATTTGAGTAAGGTCTACTTTAGACTATTTTGGTGTACCTTGGTCTGTTGCAAACTTGTCGATACATAAGTGACTGGCATTTTGGTCCTTATTCTGGAACCATACCCAACCTATGGATACAGGCTTCAGTTACCTGTTACAACAGGTCCATGTCAGATCCTGGCCTACACGAGGTGCCTTGCAGAGTTGCATTCCTTTCCCCACTCCCTGCCACTTATAGCTAACACAGTTATCTACTATAAAAATTGTGGATTATTACTATTAAAAGAAATCATATTTTGCAAGTGCAAGCAATTAGGACTTCGGTATCTTAAATAAGATGTGTATCGTAAGATATCGACAAAAGAGATTTATAATGTCATTTTCATGATTGACGGCATAGGTAATACACCGTTGAATCATTTGTGTTTCCTAAAGCCTAATAGATGGGGATTATTTCCTCAACAATACTGTAACAAAATTTTCTTTTTTGCCATAATATTTGTTTCTCATCTCACCTGTTGGGAAATGATGTTAGTAACTTTGCCTCCTAGTTTTCATTAAGAGGGCATTTTTGGTCAATGAGGGTATGAGAGATCTGTTACTTAAAGCATTCATGATTTATTTGTTATGCTCCTTGTACCAGCTCTCTTGTTGTTGGTGCACCAAGTAAGAATATTTACATGTTTAATGTTCATGGTACTTGTATGTTTCTTTTGTCTGTATATATAATGATGTAAATGTATAAAGTAAGACGAGAATAATTAGATCACATCGGAGGATCTCTTTTGTAATGAAATACACATGTTTGGTAAATCTTAGACCAATAGTGTTGGAGTTCGGTGAGGTTCCCAAACTATATGGAGAAAATTCAGGAGTGCGACATACACCATCCTTGTGTCAGAGAAGCTCAGGAAGTCGAAGGCAACGGAAAAATAAGGCCATTCAGCACTTTCTGTAAAAAGAGCACATAAGTAGTATACCGCCAGTGTACCGCCGATACACCTCTAGTGTACCGCCGATACACCGTCAGTTATACCGCTTTTGTGTATTTTTTAGTAACTTTGTACTCAGAGATACAGTATACCGTAGGTACACTGCTAGCTAGTCGAGTCTATGGTCGATTTTTGTGTATATTTATACACCATTGGATCATTTTGAACGGTGCAAATTTATTACGAATTGAGGGATATATATTTTAGGTTTTCCTAATCCTAATCCAAGGCAAGGAGATATCAAATTGTGCAACTTTTGGAGAAGAGAAAGAGAGGATTGACGGCTTGTTCGAAGGAGATTGTTTCGGGTAAATCTTTTGTTGTCTTTTGTTCTCCGTCGGTCATTGTAATCCATTTTCATTATCCAAGTAATTGTTGTGATCAGTTAGATTGGTGGAGAAGTTTGTAGATGATGTATTCTCTAATTCATTAGTGAAGGCTTTTTCCAGGGTTGGACTCTGATCATCCCGTACTTTCTTCCACAAGAATTTACTATGTCAAAATCGTTGTCTTTACGTTTTGGCTTTTCTGTGATTTTGGCAATTTGGTTTCTATGTTTTTCTTTGGTTATCTCACATTTTATTTGGCTTGAGGGAACGTTTTTCATGTTTCGTTCCCAACAGATTGGTATTAAAGCCAGGTTGCTTCAAAGTGTAATATGTCAGATTTAACAATCAAGTCAAGGAGAAGAGATGGACGTAAAGGCGGTATAAAATATGTGGAAAAGAAAGTTCCTGAGTTGAGTCAGAACGGTATAAAATATTACAAGTTCTCGGGACTGCAGGTCACCGAGGCAGTCCCTGATTTGGGGCTGCATATGTGGAAAAGAAAGTAACAATGAGCACTAGTTGAGACATATGGTGAGTTTGGTAGTCACCATTGCATGATCATTAGACAACTTGTCGACAAGGTTTCGCATCCTCAAACAACAACCTAGAGCTACATGACCGATTCGACCTAGGAGGAAAGGAGGATAGCTGAGCTGAATTATACCACTCAGGTGATTCAAGGCTTTCAATTGAGCTCGCTACCAGCGCCGATCGACCTTGTCTACGCCAGGCTATAAAGTCCAGTAGGTCTGGAGGGTCGTGATCTTTCATGTAGATGAGTCAGTGTGCTGAGCGGCTATACACATACATAGTGTCTGTTGAGTCACAAGAAATATAAGCATGACAGAAATGATCAAAAAAGGTATACAAGTTATGCAACACAATTATAAAGCCTAAGATTTGGTTAGCAAAGACACATGCTTCGATATGAGATGTGGCATCGGACATTTGAGTCATTGACACATGTTTATGAGTTCATGTTTGAGTCATTTAAAAGGGCATGTAAAAGAGTATGATTCACGTTGCTGTAAGGCACGGCCACGATATTTGCACAAATAGATTATGTAGCACGGTCACAAGGATTTGGAGCACGATCACAATGGTTGTAACACGAGTAGGCCAGGAGTCTATTTATTGGAATAAATCATAAGGTAAGATTAGAAAGACCACAAAAGAATAAGTTGCACTTACTAACTGAATGTGTTGGTTTTGTATGGGTGGACGAGAGGCTCCCTCACCAGTATGGTTGTGTAGTGACACCCTACCAGTTTATTTGTGTGAAGGTTCAGGTAACAGCACGCTCGATAGAAGCTCGCTTGAATGCGCTGAGGCATGGAGTTCCTTGGCGTATCAAGACGTACGGTCGTGTTGAAGTCTTTACCTATACGAGACATAATGTATGGAGAACGCCTTCTGAAGCATCCGTAAGTTGTAAGCCAAATGACATGTTTTGTTGTATTGAGAGATAAAAGAGAGCAGAGTGTGTGTATTCTTAGAGAAAGTGAGCTTGAGTGACTTATAATATTGGCTTTGTGCCCTTGTAATCTTATATTCAATATTAGTAAGAGTTCTATATATTTTTGTATATCATCGTATTATTCAAGTCCTCTGCTCGGGACATATGTGCAACAACCCTGTCGCTTAGCCTGTAATCGGTTGTTATGGTATTGCCTTAAGAGGATGCAACCTAGGCTCGTATGACATTACGTCGAAGCGAGTACGATCAGCTCTGCAGAACCGGTGCATGACATAGTGGTACTAGAGCACGTCTTCACGTCCTTGGATTTTATATTGAATCCTTTGGAACGATAATATTGCATTTGGACTGCTACATAATCCGAATACATGGGAAAGGCTCGACCGTGTCCTGTATGACACCAACTTCATTCTCGACCGTCTGGTGATCACCGTCCATCATCTGCCAGGGATGAATTTGGACCACTCTCCACTCCTCATATCTCCATCGAATACTGCCAAATGGGTTCACGGGCTTCTTCTATGTGCATTGCTGGCCTATCATAAAACATGACATTATGGCGGCAGTCACTGACACTTTTCTGGGAATGCAAATCTCGTACGAAATATCGGCGGCTAAGCTGGTTCTTATTCCAAAAGTCAATAAACCAAAGGACTGTAGAGACTTCAGACCCATCAGCTTGAGCCACTTCTTGCATAAAATTCTCTCCAAAGTCCTGGTGGACCGCTTGGCGTGCGTAATGCCGAACATTATATCCAGGGAGTAATTCGGCTTCGTCAAGGGCATGAGTATTTGTGAGAATATAGGGATGGCGCATGAAATGATAGAAGGAATCGATAGCAAGATCAAAGGCGGGAATTGGGCTATCAAATTAGATATGTCAAGGGCGTATGACTGGTTTTATTGGAGCTACTTGATCAGAGTCGTGCGAAAATTTGGATTCAGTAACAAGTAGATTGATCTTGTGTTTCGATCTATCTCCAATTGTTGGTACTCTGTATCTATTAATCGAAGGACGGTGGGCTTCTTCAAGTCATTCAGAGGATTAAGACAAGGTGATCCTATCTCACCTGCTCTTTTCATTACTATATATGATGCTTTGAGTAGGACCTTAGCTTATCTAGCTTTGCATGGCCGGATCAAGCACTATAACGGCAGGAAGGACAGCCTTCATCTATCGTACTTATTCTACGCAGATGTATTGAAAACCAATAAGGGACCTTAGTCCCACATTGGAATATATAGTATGAAGAGAAGTTGGAACCTCTATAAGTAGCAAGTAGTAGCCCATCAATAAAATTATCCTATTATTCATTTTTACATGGTATCAGAGCCATAACTCATCCACCCCTCTCTCTCCACACACAAAAAAACAAAGAAAACAAAAAAAAACAATTTTTCCCTTCCACTCACGACCTCCATACCGGCTCCAGCCCCTCCTGCGCACCCCGCTGCCCCCCCGGTTGTTGATCCCATAGAGAGATCACCCTCCCTCCGGTTGCTGATCCTATAGAGAGATCACCAACCCCCTCCCTCCTCCCGCTGCTGGAGTTTTCCCTCACCCCGCTGCCGGATTACCCCCCACCCTACCCCCCCATCCCCACCCCCTTCCGCTGCTGCCGACCCCTCCTTTTCCGCTACTGCCGACCCCCCTTTTCCGCTGCTGCTGGATCCCCCTACCCCCCCGCCTCCTTGTCTTTACTTGGTGTGCCGGATCCCCTTCCCTTTCCACCTCCTTATTTTTACTTGGTGTGCCGGATCTTCCCTACCCTTTCTTTGTTTTTACTTGGAGTGTCAGTTCCTCTTCCCTCCTTGTTTATACTTGGAGTGCTGGAACAATCGATCATGCTAGAAGTAAACGACCTACGTCATTGTTCCCCTTGTTCGATGTAATGTTGTTTTAGTTGCTCGTATACCTGAGGAATATCTATGAGGCAGCTCCTTGTTGTTCTCCCCTCCCCCCCGGTCTCAACAGTTGAATACGAACACACAAGAGATCGGGACACAAAGCAGTTAGATGACAAACGACAAAGACGACGACTTGGGATACAACAGGACCTCACACAGATTGACGACGTCATGGATGCAATCAGTAAAAAACTGACGGCACATGAGATGCAGGCCTTGGTTGATGATATCTTGTCCAAGAGATTGACCGAGGCGACCCCACGTGTGACCCATACTATGGTTCGAATGTAGGTTCAGCATTTGGTGACACACCTAACACAGAGGGTGTTAGACGTGAGGGAGAGATAATAAGTCCAAACGTGGTAGACGGATCAGTCCCGTGCCCAGTCGTAGAAAATTGGACAAAAGGGGAAGATAGCAGTGACTCTGATACTGAGAATGAAGAAGAAGATACATATGTTACGTAGGAGGGAGACAAAGGAAAAGGAGCTCCAAGTCTACAGAAGAAGACAACAGAAGTCCAGTACTGTGCCGTGCCCATTGCCTACTATACCAAGTCCCTCGTCTACTCCTGCCCCAACTCTTGAAGATGTTGCCTCCGTACTGAATCACTCTGATTCTGATGCGGATCTCTCTGACTTGGATGGTATGATCTCTCCACCACCTATTGCTCCTTTAATAAGATCTTTTCGCATCAATGCGGGTAAGGCTCCTACTCGTTATGATGATTATGAACATGATATTGCCAATTTTTTGTCTTATTCTAACATTTCTCTGAATTATCTAGCCTTCATTGCATCGTTAGACTCTACTTTTTTGCCTAACTATTGGCAGGAAGCAAAGAAAGATCCAAGGTAAAAAGCTGCAATGATGGAAGAACTTGGGGCACTAGAAAAAAAAGATATGAGAGCTGGTTCCATTACCCAAAGGAAAGAAAACTGTAGGATGCAAATGGGTGTACACAGTGAAGGAGATGCCAGAACGAAAAGTAGAGCAGTACAAGGCGAGATTGGTTGCAAAAGGATACACATAATCATATGCCATCGACTATGATGAGTCGTTTGCCTCAGTAGCTAAAATGAGGACGATAAGAACTCTGGTCTCCATTGCAGTAAACTATGTATGGAAGCTATACCAATTAGATGTGAAGAATATCTTTCTCTATGGGGACCTGCAAGAAGAAGTGTACATAGAGCTCCCGCCAGGATGCTACGTGACAGAATCAGACGGAGGGATGTCGCGTAGAAAAGTGTGTAAACTAAAGAAATTGCTATACAGGCTCAAGCAATCTCCTCGAGCCTGGTTCGACAGATTCAGAAAGGCTGTTACTGGCATATGATACCATCAAAGAAATGCAGATTATACAGTCTTTCTTTAGCATGCAAGAGGCTACATTACTATACTTGTTGTATATGTGGATGATATAGTAATCACAGGTGATGAGAGGTCGAGATCACTAAGCTGAAATCAAAATTTGCGAAGGAGTTTGAGGTGAAGGATTTATGAGTGATGAGGTACTTTCTAGGTATCAAGGTGTATGACGACGAACAAGGAATTGTTCTCTCACAAAGAAAAATACGTACTAGATCTGCTAAAGGAGACCTGGATGCTGGGATGCAAAGTAGCAGTCACTCCAATTGACCAGAAGCACAAGTTGGAAGCAGAAGTAGGAGAGCCAGTTGATCGTGAAAGGTATCAAAGACTTGTAGGAAGATTAATTTATCTGGGGTACACTCGCCCTGATATCGCATTTGCGGTGAGTGTATCTTATTTACGGTGAGTCCTACATGCATGATCCAAGAACGGGTCATATGGAAGCAGTATTTTAGATCTTAGGATATCTTAAAGGGACACCGAAAAAAGGACAATGGTTCAAGAAGAATGGACGCATAGAAGTTGAGGAATACTGCGATACAGACTGGGCGAGTTGTATAGACGACAGAAGGTCTACCACAGGGTACTGTGTCTTCGTAGAAGGAAACCAGGTCTCATAGAGAAGCAAGAAACAGTCAGTGGTAGCACGGTCGTTAGCTGAAGCAGAATACAAAGCAATGGCTCTGTGAGTGTCAGATTTACTGTGGGTGAAAGCACTGCTGACAGAGTTGAAATTGGATAAGGGAGCCCCGTTACATCTTCTGAGCGATAGTCAAGCTGTAATAAGTATAGCCAACAATACAGTTCAGTACGACAGAACGAAGCACATCGAGATCGATCGATTCTTCATCAAAGAAAAGCTGGAACAAGGGATACTGAAGATTGACCATGTTCGCTCAGAAGAACAAGTTATAGACTGTCTGACTAAAGGTCTTAGTTTATTGAGTTTGTCAAAGCTATGTAATAAGATAGGGATGATTAATATCTATCGCCCATCTTGAGGGGGAGTGTTGAGAACCAATAAGGGACTTTAGTCCCATATTGGAATATGTAGTATGAAGAGGAGTTGGAACCACTATAAGTAGCAAGTAGTAGCCCATCAATAAAATTATCCCATTATTCATTTCTACAAGATGATAACGTTATTTTTTTCAATGGGGGAGCGGAAAGCATGGACTGCCTGATTCAAACTCTGGCAGATTTTAATACGATTTCGGGACAGAAGATTAATCTATTGAAATCGTCATTTATTGTCTCACAAAAAGACCATATGCGGGAGGCAGCCGAAAACATAGCGAGAACCATGGCCGAAAACATGTAAGCTATTTGGGGGTACCACTTTTCAAAGGTAGAGCGAAGGCGGAGTACTTTACGGACGGGTTCAAAAAGAAAGTTTCGGGCTGACGAGGTCGGCTCTTATCTTTTCGGGGTAAGATAACTCTTATTAAAAATGTCCTGAATGCATTACAGGTTCATGTGCTATCCGTTATCAAAGTTCCTAGTAAATATCTGGCATCGCTCGAGCAGATTATGGCAGACTTTGTTTGGAATTCTAACGAGCATCATCGTAGGAAATGGATAGCTTGGAATAAAGTTTGTAGGCCTACGTCGGAGGGTGGTCTGGGATTTAGATCCTATAGTCAGAATATGCAATCTCTCCAGGCGAAGAGATGTCGGTCTCTTATTATTGGTATGGCTTAACGACATTTCTCTAACTAACACTTTACGTTTGTGCTTGGCAACGTGTTATAGGAATTGTGGAAACAAAAGAATTCGATTATATTCGACAATGGAAAAGCCACCAAATAGGAGATTGTTTCTAAGGTTATGACCAACCTAGCCTTCAATAGGCGCTACTTGCGCATAAGATTCAATCGAAAGATGGATCGGTGGGGAGCACGGTGCTCGGGAGTTTGCCTATTTTACTCCCCCACGCCTACAAACGCTTATGTTCAGGAGATGTCCCTTTTCTACTCGACAGATGGTAAACATGGGGCACATCTCAAATTGGGTAAATGGCTGCTCAAACCCGATTTTCTATACGAGATGGCTACCTCAAATGAGGAGGCTGAAGCTCAACATTTATGGTAGCAAGGGGGTTGATGAAGACAATGCTGGAGGTGGTGTCATTAGGGGGGAGAATGGCCAATTTGTGTTGTCAATTTACAAATACTTCAGGAAGAGTTCCTTCATGCCTGAACTTGATATCCTAATCCATGCCTCACATATTTGTAATAATAGGAACATTCATATCAACATTATTGAAACTGACAACGCGAGGGTTCTAAAAATTCTAGCGGGTTCCGTGTGTGCTCCGTGGAGGAACACGTACATTGTCAGGAAGATTACTTCACTCATTCAAACGGGCACTTCTTTCACCATCACAGACAAAGGGACTAACGGCGTGGTGCAAGCTCATGCTTCTTTGGCAAAATCTACCAAAGAAGAGAATATTTTCTCCCACACCTTGGAGCTTCCGGATACTATTGGATGGGCGGTCACAATGGATCAAAGGACTTGTTAGTCCTTCTTTTGTAGGCTTTTATATCTATACTTTTGGGCTTATTTTAGCCATCTTTGTAGGCTGCTTTGGGTTATCTCCCGGCGCCATACGTCCTTCTTTCTTTATGGTTTTTTCTAAGGCACTACCCTTTTTGCTAGGGGCTAGCCCAAAAATGTTTCAAAATATTACAAGTTTGCTATCAATTTTTTTTTTACTTGGGGCTAGCCCAAGCAAAGGTATAAATACCAAATTTTGTTTTCTTTTTCTCTCTCCCTCTACTATTTTCTTTTCTCCCTCAACTCTTTTCTTCTCTCCCTCAACTCTAGGTCAAAGAATTTAACCCCAAGTTTTTCCCCAACCTATATTTTTTCTAAAGTTTTCTCTCAACTCTAGGTTATTGAATTTTATCCCAAATTTTTCCCTCAACATAGGTCATTGACTTCTTCCATTTATTGGCAAGTCATCGAATTAATATATGTTTAATGTTTTAAATATAAATTTCACATATAAAAAGTTGAATTATGTGTTTAATGTAGAAAAATATTGAACATGGAACAACCGGGATCATCAAATATTGTATACTCTCTTCCCGCCACGTCCGAAGAACACTTTGATGCATCGTAAGTCCTCTTGGTAACTAAATTTTAACTTTTCATCGGGTGAAAAATCGGATTGTGACACAGAGGACTGTCACCTCTCTGGCAGTCCCGATCATAGATTAGGACAGTCAGAGAGGTGGCAGTCCTTCACATATGTAGGACTGCCAGGGGCCTGACAGTCCTACATATGTGAAGGACTGCCACCTCTCTCGCAGTCCTAATCTATGAAACCTATTTGATTTATGATGTTGTCTAATTGTATTAACTTTAAGTTCTATTGTAGGACTTGAGATCTTCCGATTTTGCGGTACCTGCTCCAATTGCAGTTAATGTAGCCCATTTATTCTGGACCGATCTTTGTTTTGAATCAAGCGAGGGTGCGGTACATTGGTATCGAAAAGTTGGACGGGAAAACAACATAGTTCTAGTGATATCCAGATCGGCCCAAAATTGCCCAGGACGACAAACTGTGGTGGTTGGCTGTGAAAGAGGTGGTGTGTTCAGAACGCACAAGAAAAGCTCAGTTATCCAAAGTAAAGTTCCAAAAAAATGTTGGAACGAGGAAATGTGGTTGTCCATTCACGATACATATTAGAAACGAATAAGAAGGAAAATGGACAGTAGAAGTGAAGAATGGAACCCACAACCATGAGATTGTCGAGACACTATTGGGTCATTCGTATGTCAAACGGTTGAACAATACGGCATTCGGACTTAGCCTTGCAACGGCTACTTGGAGACATGACTCGGTCGAGGCGACCGCTCGCTCAGGTGGGGTAGTTTCGGTGAACTCGCCTCATCTTTTCCTTCACATAATAAATTACATGTTTTTAACTTGCACAAGTAGGCTTAATAATAAAAGAGATGAATCCACATAGCTAAAGGAAGTAATCTCGACGGGTCGAATTGAGTTAGAATATGGAAAGGTCCAACGGTCGACTTAGAGTTAGTGTACGACGTGCTTTGAAAATGACACTCGGTCCTTCGTCCCATGGCTTGGGAGAAGGAAAAGTTGGTCTTCGCCACAAGCTAAGAGTTAGCCAAATTCATAGGCGTTACCCGCATAAATGCTTCATAAAGCATGCACGGTCTCTTCGCCCAAGGCATGGCATAGCTTCTTCTCGCCGACGGGTTAAATTGTATTGCATGGCTTGTGGCATAAGTTTAGGCACCCTAAATAACTTGGTTGTTCAAGTCGAACGCATATACGACACGTTCCCACGACGCAAGGCTTGACGCAGCCTTTGCTCGTCAAGTTGTTGCAAAGTAAGTTAGGCAAGTTACGTTAAGCTATCAGGAGTAGTAGCAGGCACGGCCCTATGAGTTATACGGCTGGGTATAACCACATAGTCTCACGATTGTAAGGCCCGTCATATAGAGTATGACTTGGGAGGGGGTGTCACATAGAGTTTTAAGTTGGTTTATGACACGATGCCACAGATTTAGTATTTTAAGGCACGGGCCACGGTTGAATTCTTTGAGTTTGGAAAGTGTTTCAAATAGTTATTCTTGAGTTGAGTGAAATGACAGGGCATGAAAGAAAGAATGCTCGCGACTGGGTCATCGAGGCAAGAAAGAAGAATACTTGCGACTGGATAGCCGAGACAAGGTCTCAGATGTGAGAAGTGTTGAACTTAGCCCTGAAAGAGATGGTAACACTAGAAGTAGAATAACCGTATGAGACGTCAGTTTGAGTCGAGTCTTGCATGGTCATTGGATAACTTATACAAGGTTAATAAAATAAACAGTCTCTCGAACGGCGACCCAGGCAGCCCATGGGAACCGTTGCGATGGTAGACATTTCGTAGCTGTATGCTGGATGACCGCACGGGTTAGACGGGAAGTTGCAGCAGAGCTGGCTACTCACACTGGCAAGGGGCGTCCGTCTAATCAAAACTACAAAAGGAGTCCATTATAGCGTTGGGCGCTAGTGACTAGTCCATATAGATGAGTCGGCATGGGCGGTGATCCGCGTATATGCCTTTGGATTGAGTCGAGTATTGAGTGTAGTATATCAAGAAGTCAAGTTGAATGTGTGAGTATAGTTGGAGCATAAAATGTTGGACCTAAGATTTGGTTGTAACGTATGCGACGTGCTTCAACACGAGATGTGGCGTCGAGTCTTATGTTGTCGGCATATAAGTTGCATAGTTTGAATGTGAGTGGTCTTGAGTCTAAGTCAGGAAAGGCCGCAAGGCAAAGTCGGTCGAGTGACACTTAACCTACAAGTCTTAATTGGATCAGTTGATAATTTAGTAGTAAAGGGCTGCGAGGCGGCAAGGGCTGCGAGGCGGCGATATGATTGGGTCTCATTGAGTTGCGAGGCACGGCCTCAACAAGGACTTATAACACGGTCATATGGGAATGGAGTCTAATCGCATAGTTGCGTCTCTGATTTTGGGCCGCAAGGCAAACACGACTTGATAGGTTAACATTATTGATACAAGCACGAGATGGTATAGAGACACAAAATAGGCCAAGGCGTCGGTCCTAAAACTGATCCTAAGGTAAGAGTAGAAAGCCAATCATAAAGGGGACTATGTTGCACAAAAGTAAATCAAACGTGTTGGTTTTGTATGGGTGGGCGAGGAGCTCATTCCACCAGTACAGTTAAGTACTGACACCAACATAGTTTTCGTGTACAGGCACAAGTAGAAGCTCGTGGCGCGGAGCTCACTTGGATGCGTCGAGTCACATGTATTCAAGACTTATACAGGACATAATGTATGGACGTCGCCTTTCGAAGCATCCGCTGGTTCAAGACTTGTATTGAAAGATGAGAGAGAGCTGAGTGACTTATAATGTGAGATGAGTGAGCTTGAGTGAGCTTGAGAGACTTGTAATCTTGGCCTTGCGCCCATTGTAATCTTTGTTTCAATATCAATAAAGAGCTTCTTTTGCATAACTTGTGTTTTGTTCTAATTTTTGCTGCTATTATTCAATGTCTCTGTATGGGACTTCTGTGTGACGACCCCGTCGCAGCCGCTGAAATCGACCGTTATGGAACCCGCCTTGCACGAGCGCAATCTAGGCTTGTGCGGCATCACGCCTTAGCGAGGACGATTGCTCTTACGGGAGCAGGGCGTGACAGACATCCCTAGAGTAATAAAGTAATTTCAATCTTTTGGGCTCATCCCGATTGCACAAGTTTGGCCAGGTCTTTTGCCGACGTGTTAGTCCTTGATTGCACGTACAAGACAAATAAGTTCAAGATGTCTCTCTTTCATGTTGTTGGGTTCTCCTCTACTTGGAAAACATTTCCAGTAGCATTTTGCTTCATGAAGAGTGAAAAACTTGAAGACTACACATGGGCGTTGGAGAAACCGAAAATACTTTACACCGGTCATACAGAGCCGTCAGTTTTTTTTACCGACAGAAAGTATGCCCTAATTAATGCTATTCGCGTTATTTTTTCTCAAGCGGATACATTACTATACACTTGGCATGTCAATCGTAATATTCAATCCCAATGTAAGTTGAAATTTTGGAAGGAGGATGGTAAAATTGACATGCAAATTTTTGACAAATTTTATAATAATTGGAATTGTGTGTGGCGAGCCTCTACGATTGCCAGTTATGACGCCGCATTGTACTTGTTCAAGCAAAAGTGGGAGGCGAGGGAGCCAGTATGCATTTCTTACATCAAAGATACATGGCTTGAACCGCACAAAGAACAATTCATCTTAGCATGGTCGAATGTAGTGAAGCATTACGGCACGACAACTACCAACCGTATCGAAGGAGCACACTCTTTAATAAAGAGACACCTAAAATCATCTCTCGGCAAATTTGTCTCTGTTTGGCAAGATATACATTTATCAGTAGACCGGACGGTGAATGAAATTAAGGCATCATTTGAGATGAGTTTGAATATAGTCAAGCATGAGCATAGAAAGGAAGTACTTTAGATGCTTTAATGCGCGTGGTATCTCACAAGGCGTTGGCATTAATAGTTGATGAGATTGAAAGGTCAAAGTTTGTCAGGTTTGATCCTAAAATTTGTGGGTGTGTATATCGACATACACTGGGCCTCCTTTGCGCACATCAGATTAATGGATATCACCGTGAATCCATTGATATTCCAGTAGATGTTGTCGATCAAAGTTGGAGGCAATTGTCTATGATGCTTCTGGTGAAGATGGACGATGATTTCTTCTCTTTGCCACAAGTGAAACTTCTCCACGCAAGGTGGTGTTCCTCAGTAGGAGCGGAACGGATGTCCATTGAGCTTAAAATCCAAGAAATTGCATGTCCAGTGACTACTAGAATGCATGAGCCATCCGTTGTTTCCAATCCTAAAGGCAGGCCTCAAACAAGATTGACTAGTACACAGAAGATAAGGCTGGAATCGACTAAGAGAGATCCATCGTCCTTTGAGCATGTTGAACGAAGCTTACAGCAACCTCTGCCTACACGGAAGGGCAAGTTTGTTGTTCGCCAAAAAATGGAGAAAATGGACCTCCCAAGAGAAGATACTGTTGCAAGCCAAACAACGAGTTTGTATATTGACAAAATTTAACCTGAGCTTCGCAGTTACATTTGGCCTATTGTCGATGTCCTCAGTCATGGCCATTGTGGATTTTATTTGCTTGCACGACATCTTGGTTATGATGACAAAGACGGATGGAGACGGGTGAGGTAGGAGCTGTACGAGGAGTTAGAGACTCGTTATTTTACTTCCGCATCCTAAGCGAAGAAACAGTTGCAAGTTTGTTTTTAAGTATCCCTTGTACCGATAATGTTACCAGAAAAGACCACTACATGTCAGTCCCGTCTGCCGGCTATTTATTTGCTAATAGGTATATGATACCTATTGTACTTATCTCGTCGGATATTAGTAATACATTCTTTCTGATGTGCGCTCCTCCGACGGACCACGGGCATTCTAACCTATGTATTATAGGTCTAATTGGGGATCACTTCGTTATACTAAAGATGATCGCTCATTCTCCGATTCTGCCACCTTCAACAGTTTGGTACAAAAGAGCACCGGTCGAAGCCATCGCTTGGACCACACCTTTAATTGATCAGATCAACCATTGTAAGAAGTTGTTGAAGTTTGAGGAGCCAAGAGACTTACCTGCTGACCACTACGACGTCGAAATCGACTAAGTATGGATATATTTATAGTTTGACATTTTGTATATGGAGGACCACTTTTGTATACAGTAAAATATGAAGTCCACTAATCTATATGGAGTAAATTTTGTATACAGTGAAATATGAAGTTCAGCATGTTATATGTGTTTACCTGTGTTCTATCTGTGTTATATGTGTCTACCTGTATGCTATCAGTGTTATATGTGTTTACATGTGTGCTATCTGTGTTATATGTGTTTACCTGTGTGCAAGTATGTGTGGCAAAATATACCAATTTATTAAAGTATCCGATCCAGTATCAGGACTGCCACCCCCTGGCAGTCCTACATTAAATTAGGACTGCCAGGATGCTGGCAGTCCTAATTGAAACTTGCTGTTACAGCAAGTATCAATTAGGACTGCCAGCACCCTGGCAGTCCTAATTGAATGTAGGACTGCCAGGGGGTGGCAGTCCTATTTGTAAGTCTCTGTGATGAGAGTTTTGAAACTTTCTATCAAAGAGAGTTTCAATTAGGACTGCCACCCCCTGGCAATCCTACACAAAAGGAGGACTGCCAGGGTGCTGGCAGTCCTAATTGAAACTTGCTGTTATATAAATGTCCATTCTGCTGTGTTTTATCATGGAGAATGTCCATTCTCCATGTAATTAGTACGGAGAATAGCTATCCGATCCAGTATCAGGACTGCCACCCCCTGGCAGTCCTACATTCAATTAGGACTGCCAGGGTACTGGCAATCCTAATTGAAACTTGCTGTTACAGCAAGTATCAATTAGGACTGCCAGCACCCTGGCAATCCTAATTGAATGTAGGACTGACAAGGGGGTGGCAGTCCCATTTGTAATTCTCTATAATGAGAGTTTTGAAACTCTCTATCCCAGAGAGTTTCAATTAGGACTACTACCTCCTGGCAATCCTACACAAAAAGAGGACTGCCAGGGTGCTGGCAGTCCTAATTGAAACTTGCTGTTATATAAATGGCCATTCTCCTATGTTTTAGTATGGAGAATGGCCATTCTTCGTGTAATTTAGCACTGGGAATGGCCATTCTCCGTGTAAATTAACACGGAGAATGACATTCTCCGTGTTTCTAACACAGAGAAGGGTCATTCTCCTGCGTTTTAACACTGGAATGACCATTCTCCGTGCTAAATTACACAGAGAATGGCCATTCTCTGTGTAAATTAAGACGGACAATGGTCATTCTCCTGTATTTTAACACTAGAATGACCATTATCTGTGCTAAATTATACGGAGAATGGTTGGCCATTCTCCGTGTAAATTAAGACGAAGAATGGTCTTTCTACGTATAATTTAGCACGGCGAATAGGCATTCTTCGTGTAAATTAAGACGGAGAATGCCATTCTCCGTGTTACTAACACAGAGAATGGCCATTCTTCGTGTAAATTAAGACGGAGAATGCCATTCTCCGTGTTACTAACACGGAGAATGGTCACACTCATACGAAATTAACATTCTTTGTGTGCCAACACGGAGAATGGTCATTCTCTTGCATTTTATGGTGAGTTGAAACTTTGGAGGGCCATAACTTCTGACTGGGAGGTCGAAACGAGGCCCGATTTGTCGCAAAATGAGTGTATCTTCGAAGAGCCTGAGATTAACGGCTTCATCGTTAGACGGTCTTCCAAAATTTTAGAATCGCAAAAAAAATGATATTTGGACCTCCGTTTTAGCACTTTTGCCAAAATTTTAGAATTGCAATCAAATATTAATTCAATGACTTACAAATAGGACTGCCACCCCCTGGCAGTCCTACACTTATGTAGGACTGCCAGAGTGCTGGCAGTCCTCCTTTTTGTGAATGATTCGGGGGATAATGATCGAACTTGAATTGAATGTTGAGGAGATTATCCAGTTGGATGATAGCATCATTCGCACGACTCGAAATTGGTTGCGAAGGAAGATCGTCAGGTTACGCATATCGTCGATGGTATTGAGGCGTATCAAAGATCGATATACGATAACTCGGGGGTACTCTGACTCGGAAGATGACGATCGTGCAAGTGTTATTGTTCGGTTGGGTGTTATACTTAGGATTTTGATTGAGATGAATGTTGGATGAAAATGAATGTGTTTTGAGGGTTACGCGGATAAGCACAGCGTTGACATTTTTGCCTTGCGCTAGCGCAACTCTAGCCTCGCACATACGTTTCGTCGGATTTGGGGCGATCGTTCCGCATGAGCGTTGACATGGTAATTCATGTCGCGAGAATGATCGAACTCGGAAAATCAGGACGCGGCAACGTTGATTGTCTCGACTTGTTGGTTTGATGCGAAGTAAAATTCGAGGATGTTTGGACTTGTGATTGATGATTGAATAAACTTGAGGATTGAGTAGGTCCAATCCGCGCATCGAGAATGAATTAATCTAGACGCAAAACAAGAGTTACGTCCCGATGAGGATAATTATCCCGCGGGAGCGTGCATGGTGATTCATGCCCACCATGGATAATCTGATTCGTATGAGATCGGGGTGCAATATATTATTAAGCTAGACGATCTTATGATTGATTATGTGAATTAGAATAAATGACTTAGGAAATATGAAATATGAAATTTTGGTTAGCGATGAATTGCGTCATAGCGTGCTTGAATTGAGAAGGATTGATAGGCGAACTATATCGAACGTGTTTGAAGGGATAGACTATACAAGATGACTTATTGAATGAGTGATTTTGATACGTCGTGAAATTGGTTGAACGTGAGTTGTCATAGGATGGCTTTGCTGAATGACTCAGACCCCTTGCGACAAATATTGGGAAGTGTGTAGGCAATCTATGCTTGAAGTTTAGAAATCGGAGTGATGCGAGCTTGGGTAGAAAATCTTATACTATCAATTTGGTTTGACCTTAGGATGGGGTCAGTGTTGATATTGTTGTTTGGGAACTATGATTCCAATACTGACGGAAAGACATAGCCTAGCGGTTAGGCAGACGTCCGAGTGTGAAGTGGTAGGATTTGTGGAGGCACCACTCACAAGGCTTGGTTGACATATACGTATATCGGGGACGCCCAAATATGTGCACGATCCGACTCGAGTGGTGAGGGCGGATTCTATATCACGAGGCTTGGCTGAAATGCGTGTATTTTGGGGATGCCTGGATTATGTGCACGATCCAACTAAGCGATATGTTGAATCAAGTGAGAACTAGAGGAATGGAAAAGTGTTAAGGATTTCGAAATGATGTTTTAAAGAAAAGATTGAGGGTAGTGCGAGCGTGTCTCAAATTGAGGAAATGCAAAGGCGTAGCGTGTGCAAGTGATCTTGAATGTTGAGTAAAATGACAAGTCAATAAGTAAGTACTCAGTTAGTTTCGAGGACGAAACTTTTTCTGAGTGGTGTATGATGTAGTGCCCCATTTCGCACAGTCAATCGGAGGAATCGAAACGCCGACGGCGTTCGGACTTAGCCTTGCAACGGCTACTTGGAGACATCGCTCAATCGAGGCGACCGCTCGCTCAGGTGGGGTAGTTTCTGTGAACTCGCCTCATCTTTGCCTTCACATAATAAATTGCATGTTTTCAACTTGCACAAGTAGGCTTAATAATAAAAGAGATGAATCCACATAGCTAAAGGGAGTAATCTCGACGGGTCGAATTGAGTTAGAATATGGAAAGGTCCAACGGTCGACTTAGAGTTGGTGCACGGCGTGCTTTGAAAATGACACTCGGTACTTCGTCCCGTGGCTTGGGAGAAGGAAAAGTTGGTCTCCGCCACAAGCTAAGAGTTAGCCAAATTCATAGGCGTCGCCCGCATAAATGCTTCATAAAGCATGCACGGTCTCTTCGCCCAAGGCATGGCATAGCTTCTCCTCGTCGACGGGTGAAGTTGTATTGCACGACTTGTGGCATAAGTCTAGGCACCCCAAATAACTTGATTGTTCAAGTCGAACGCATACACGACACGTTCCCATGACGCAAGGCTTGACACAGCCTTTGCTCGTCAAGTTATTGCAAAGTAAGTTAGGCAAGTTACGTTAAGCTATCAAGAGTAGTAGCAGGCACGACCCTATGAGTTCTACGGTTGGGTATAACCACGTAGTCTCACGATTGTGAGGCCCATCATATAGAGTATGACTTGGGCGGTGGTGTCACATAGGGTTTCAAGTTGGTTTAAGACACGATACCACAGATTTAGTGTTTTAAGGCACGGGCCACGGTTGAATTCTTTGAGTTTGGAAAGTATTTCAAATAGTTGTTCTCAGATGTGAGAAGTGTTGAACTTAGCCCTGAAAGAGATAGTAACACTAGAAGTAGAATGACTGTATGAGACGTCAGTTTCAGTCGAGTCTTGTATGGTCATTAGACAACTTGTACAAGGTAAATAAAATAAATAGTCTCTCGAACGGCGACCCAGGCGGCCCATGGGAACCGTTGCGATGGTAGACATTTCGTAGCTGTGTGCTGGATGACCGCAATGGTTAGGCGGGGACTTCTAGCGGAGCTAGCTACTCGCGCTGGCAAGGGGCGTCCGTCTAATCAAAACTACAAAAGAAGTCTATTACAGCGCTGGACGCTAGTGACTAGTTCATATAGATGAGTCGGCATGGGCTGCGACCGCGTATATGCCTTTGGATTGAGTCGAGTATTGAGTGTAGTATATCAAGAAGTCGAGTTGAATGTGCGAGTATAGTTGGAGCACAAAATGTTGGGCCTAAGATTTGGTTGCAACATAGGCGACGTACTTCAGCACGAGATGTGGCGTCGAGACTTATGTTGTCGTCATATAAGTTGCATAGTTTAGATATGAGTGGTCTTGAGTCTATGTCAGGAAAGGCCGTAATGCAAAGTCGGTCGAGTGACACTTAACCCACAAGTCTTGATTGGGTCAGTTGATGATTTAGTAGTAAAGGGTCGCGAGGCGGCAAGGGCCACGAGGAGGCGATATGATTGGGTCTCATTGAGTTGTGAGGCACGGCCTCAACAAGGACTTATAGCACGGTCACACGGGAATGGAGTCTAATCGCGTAGTTGCGTCTCTGATTTTGGGCCACAAGACAAACACAACTTGATAGGTTAACATTATTGATACAAGCATGGGATGGTCTAGAGACACAAAATAGGCCAAGGCGTCGGTCCTAAAACTGATCCTAAGGCAAGAGTAGAAAGACAATCATAAAGGGGACTATGTTGCACAAAAGTAAATCAAACGTGTTGGTTTTGTATGGGTGGGCGATGAGCTCTTTCCACCAGTACAGTTGAGTACTGACACCCACATAGTTTTCGTATGCAGGCGCAAGTAGAAGCTCATGGCGCAGAGTTCGCTTGGTTGCATCGAGGCATGGAGTTCCTTGGCGATTTGAAACATGCGGCCGCATATATTCAAGACTTATACAGGATATAATGTTTGGACATCGCCTTCCGAAGCATCCGCGGGTTCAAGGCTTGTATTGAGAGATGAGAGAGAGCTGAGTGACTTGTAATGTGAGATGAGTGAGCTTGAGTGAGCTTGAGAGACTTCTAATCTTGGCCTTGCGCCCATTGTAATCTTTATTTCAATATCAATAAAGAGCTTCTTTTGCATAACTTGTGTTTTGTTCTAATTTTCGCTGCTATTATTCAATGTCTCTGCATGGGACTTCTGTACGACGACCCCGTCGCAGCTGCCGAAATCGACCATTATGGAACCAGCCTTGCACGAGCACAATCTAGGCTTGTGCGGCATCAGGCCTTAGCGAGGACGATCGCTCTTACGGGAGTGGGGTGTGACATAATGGTATCAGAGCACGGCTTTACGTCCTTGGACTATCGATTGAATTCTTTAACTCCGTTGTTTCTGCAAACTCTGAATTATTGCTTCCGCAAAGTTGATACCGTTGGCGCGCTCTCTCTCGAATGTCCCACAGATGTCCATACAATAAGTCTAAATAATTTACAAAACATAGGAGAACAGTTTTTGGTAAAACAAAAAGATGGTTCGCGTAAGCACGGTTGGCTAAGTCGGGCTGGGCATATACACCAAAGTTGCGTCGACCTTAGAAAATTCGAGTACGGGAATTGAATAGTGTCGAACAAGAATGAGTTGAACTCGATTGAGTGAATTGAGATGACTATCGATAGGGGTGCTATCGAATGACGATGTTATCGTCGGTGCGATATAAGGTGAGCGTGCTTGAAATTTAAGGAATCATTCGAACGGAAATCCGAGGAGATAGAATTGTGAATCGAATGATAAGTTGAGGATTTGTTGAATAACTTCATTCCTGAGTGGTGTATGCGATAGCCTCAGGGATGTCGATCGATCGATTGAGGATTCGGGGTGTCGATGAGTCTATCAGCAAGCGTCGCGCATATGCAAAGCCTTAGATTGAGTATCGTTGAACAAGTTGTAGTCTTGAAGATTTGACAAATTGATTCGAATAACCTAGAATTTACGTGCACGGAACATGCACGGGATTGAGATTGCACGAGTATAAAACATGAAGATGATTGAGTAGGTGAAACTGGATCGAAGAAAAGTTAAGGTGTGCGAATGGATGACTTGATTGAGAAAATCGATAACGATCGTATAGAAAAAGTTAGCACGATGGAAAGATAGCGTGCATGAAAAGTTTGATTCGAATGTTTAAAAATGACTCTAAGGATTGGAATGGATGTCGCTCGATGATTTGAGTTAGCAAGGAATGATGTGATTTGAAAAAAAATATTGATCGAAGACTTAAGATAAACGGATGAACAATACGTGAAATTGGTTTGAGAAAATTGATGTTGTGAATAATTCGGGGGATAATGATCGAACTTGAATTGAATGTTGAGGAGATTATTCAGTTGGACGATAGCATCATTCGTACGACTCGAAATTGGTTGCGAAGGAAGATCGTCAGGTTACGCGTATCGTCGATGGTATTGAGGCGTATCAAAGATCGATATACGATAACACGGGGGTACTCTGACTCGACGGATGACGATCGTGCAAGTATTATTGTTCGGTTGGGTGTTATACTTAGGATTTTGATTGAGATAAATGTTGGATGAAAATGAATATGTCTTGAGGGTTACGGGATAACCACAGCATCGACATTCTTGCCTTGTGCGAGCGCAACTCTAGCCTCGCACATGCATTGCGTCGGATTTGGGGCGATCATTCCGCGTGAGCGTTGATATGGTGATTTATGTCGCAGGAATGATCGAACTCAGAAAATCAGGACGCGACAACGTTGATTGTCTCGACTTGTTGGTTTGATGTAAAAAAAATTCGAGGATGTTTGGAATTGCGATTGATGATTGAATAAACTTGAGGATTGAGTAGGTCCAATCCACGCATCGGGAATAAATTAGTCTAGACGCAAAACAAGAGTTACGTCCCGATGAGGATAATTATCCCGCGGGAGCGTGCATGGTGATTCATGCCCACCGTGGATAATCTGACTCGCATGAGATCGGGGCGCAACATATTGTTAAGCTAGATGACCTCATGATCGATTACGTGATTTGGAATAGATGACTTAGGAAATGTGGAATGTAAAATTTTGGTTAGCGATGAATTGCGTCATAGCGTGCTTGAATTGAGAAGGATTGATAGGAGAACCATATCGAACGTGTTTGAAGGGATAGACTATACAAGATGACTTATTGAATGAGCGATTTTGATACATCGTAAAATTGGTTGAACGTGAGTTGTCATATGATGGCTTTGCTGAATGACTCAGACCTCGTACGACAAATATTGGGATGTGTGTAGGCAATCTATGCTCGAAGTTTAGAAATCGGAGTGATGCGAGCTTGGGTAGAAAATCTTGTACTATCAATTTGGTTTGACCTTAGGATGGGATCAGTGTTGATATTATTGTTTGGGAACTATGATTCCAATACTGATGGAAAGACATAGCCTAGCGGTTAGGCAGACGTCCGAGTGTGAAGTAGTAGGATTTGTGGAGGCATCACTCACGAGGCTTGGTTAACATGCACGTATATCAGGGATGCCTGAAAATATGCACGATCCGACTCGAGTGGTGATGGAGGATTCTCTATCACGAGGCTTGGCTGAAATGCATGTATTTTGGGGACGCCTGGAATATGTGCACGATCCAACTAAGTGATATGTTGAATCAAGTGAGAACTAGAGGAATGGAAAAGTGTTAAGGATTTCGAAATGATGTTTCAAAGAAAAGATTGAGGGTAGTACGAGTGTGGCTCGGATAGAGGAAACGCATAGGCGTAGCGTGTGCGAGAGATCTTGAATGTTGAGTAAAATAATAAGTCAACAAGTAAGTACTCAGTTAGTTTCGAGGACGAAACTTTTTCTGAGTGGTGTATGATATAGTGCCCCATCCCGCTCAATCAATCGGAGGAATCGAAACGCCGACGACGTTCGGACTTAGCCTTGCAACGGCTACTTGGAGACATCGCTCGGTCAAGGCGACCGCTCGCTCAGGTAGGATAGTTTCGGTGAACTCGCCTCATCTTTGCCTTCACATAATAAATCGCATGTTTTCAACTTGCACAAGTAGGCTTAATAATAAAAGAGATGAATCCACATAGCTAAAGGAAGTAATCCCGACGGGTCGAATTGAGTTAGAATATGGAAAGGTCCAACGGTCGGCTTAGAGTTGGTGCACGACGTGCTTATAAAATGACACTCGGTCCTTCGTCCCGTGGCTTGGAAGAAGAAAAAGTTGGTCTTCGCCACAAGCTAAAACTTAGCCAAATTCATAGGCGTCGCCCGTATAAATGTTTCATAAAGCATGCACGGTCTCTTCGCCCAAGGCATGGCATAGCTTCTGCTCGCCGATGGGTTAAGTTGTATTGCACGGCTTGTGGCATAAGTCTAGGCACCCCAAATAACTTGGTTGTTCAAGTCGAACGCATACACGGCACGTTCCCACGACGCAAGGCTTGACGCAGCATTTGCTCGTCAAGTTGTTGTAAAGTAAGTTAGGCAAGTTATGTTAAGCTATCAGGAGTAGTAGCAGGCACGGCCCTATGAGTTCTACGTCTGGGTATAACCACATAGTCTCACGATTGTGAGACCCGTTATATAGAGTATGACTTAGGCGGTGGTGTCACATAGAGTTTCAAGTTGGTTTAAGACACGATGCCACGGATTTAGTGTTTTAAGGCACAGGCCACGGTTGAATTCTTTGAGTTTGGAAAGTATTTCAAATAGTTGTTCTTGAGTTGAGTAAAATGATAGGGCAAGAAAGAAAGAATGCTCGTGACTGGGTCGTCGAGGCAAGAAATAAGAATGCTCGCGACTGGGTCGCCGAGGCAAGGTCTCAAATGTGAGAAGTGTTGAACTTAGCCCTGAAAGAGATGGTAACACTAGAAGTAGAATGACTGTATGAGACATTAGTTTGAGTCGAGTCTTGTATGGTCATTGGACAACTTGTACAAGGTAAATAAAATAAACAGTCTCTCGAACGGTGACCCAGACGGTCCATGGGAACCGTTACGATGGTTGACATTTCGTAGCTGTGTGCTGGATGACAGCACGGATTAGGAGAGGACTTGCAGCAGAGCTAGCTACTCGCGCTGGCAAGGGGCGTCCTTCTAATCAAAACTACAAAAGGAGTCCATTATAGCGCTGGGCGCTAGTAACTAGTTCATATAGATGAGTCGACATGGGTGGCGATCTGCGTATATGCCTTTGGATTGAGTCGAGTATTGAGTGTAGTATATCAAGAAGTCGAGTTGGATGTGTGAGTATAGTTGGAGCACAAAATGTTGGGTCTAAGATTTGGTTGCAACGTAGGCGACGTACTTCAGCACGAGATGTGGCGTCGAGTCTTATGTTGTCGGCATATAAGTTGTATAGTTTGGATGTGAGTGGTCTTGAGTCTAAGTCAGAAAAGGCTGCAAGGCAAAGTCGGTCGAGTGACACTTAACCCACAAGTCTTGATTGGGTCAGTTGATGATTTAGTAGTATAGGGCCGCGAGGCGGCAAGGGCCGCGAGGCGGCGATATGATTGGGTCTCATTGAGTTATGAGGCACGGCCTCAACAAGGACTTATAGCATGGTCACATGGGAATAGAGTCTAATCGCATAGTTGCGTCTCTGATTTTGGGCCGCAAGGCAAACACGACTTGATAGGTTAACATTGTTGATGCAAGTACGGGATGGTCTAGAGACGCAAAATAGGCCAAGGCGTCGGTCCTAAAACTGATCCTAAGGCAAGAGTAGAAAGACAATCATAAAGGGGACTATGTTGCACAAAAGTAAATCAAACGTGTTGGTTTTGTATGGGTAGGCGAGGAGCTCATTCCACCAGTACAGTTGAGTACTGACACCCACATAGTTTTCGTATGCAGGCACAAGTAGAAGCTCGTGGCGCGGAGCTCGCTTGGATGCATCGAGGCACGAAGTTCCTTGGCGATTCGAAGCGTGCGGCCGCATGTATTCAAGACTTATACAGGACATAATATATGGACGTCGCCTTCCGAAGCATCCGCTGGTTCAAGACTTGTATTGAGAGATGAAAGAGAGTTGAGTGACTTGTAATGTGAGATGCGTGAGCTTGAGTGAGCTTGAGAGACTTGTAATCTTGGCCTTCCGTCCATTATAATCTTTGTTTCAATATCAATAAAGAGCTTCTTTTGCATAACTTTTGTTTTGTTCTAATTTTTGCTGCTATTATTCAATGTCTCTGCATGGGACTTCTGTACGACGACCCCGTCGCAGCTGCTGAAATCGGCCGTTATGGAACCCGTCTTGCACGAGCACAATCTAGGCTTGTGCGGCATCACGCCTTAGCGAGGACGATCGCTCTTATGGGAGCGGGGCGTGACAGACATCCCCAGAGTAATAAAGTAATTTCAATCTTTTGGGCTCATCCCGATTGCACAAGTTTGGCCAGGTCTTTTGCCGACGTGTTAGTCCTTGATTGCATGTACAAGACAAATAAGTTTAAGATGCCTCTCTTTCATGTTGTCGTGTTCACCTCTACTTGGAAAACATTTCCAGTGGCATTTTGCTTCATGAAGAGTGAAAAACTTGAAGACTACAAATGGGCATTGGAGAGACTGAAAATACTTTACACCGGTCATACAGAGCCGTCAATTTTTGTTACCGACATAGAGTATACCCTAATTAATGCTATTCGCATTATTTTTTATCAAGCGAAAATATTGCTATGCACTTGGCATGTCAATCGTAATATTCAAGTCCAATATAAGTTGAAGTTTTGGAAGGAGGATGGTAAAATTGACATGCAAATTTTTGACAAATTCTACAATAATTGGAATTGTGTGTGGCGAGCCTCTACGATTGCTAGTTACGACGCCGTATTGTACTTGTTCAAGCAAAAGTGGAAGGCGAAGGAGCCGGCATGCATTTCCTACATCAAAGATACATGGCTTGAACCGCACAAAGAACAATTCATCTTAGCATGGTCGAATGTGGTGAAGCATTACGGCACGACAACTACCAACCATGTCGAAGGAGCATACTTTTTTATTGAAGAGACACCTAAAATCATCTTTCGGCAACTTTGTCTCTGTTTAGCAAGCTATACATTTATCAGTAGACCGGACGGTGAATGAAATTAAGGCACTATTTGAGATGAGTTTGAATATAGTCAAGCATGAGCATAGAAAGTAAGTACTCTTAGATGCTTTAATGCGCATGGTATCTCACAAGGCGTTGGCATTAATAGTTGATGAGATTGAAAGGTTAAAGTTTGTCGGGTTTGATCCTGAAGTTTGTGGGTGTGTATATCGACATACACTGGGCCTCCCTTGTGCACATCAGATTAATGGATATCGCCGTGAATCCATTCATATTCCAGTAGATGTTGTCGATCAATGTTGGAGGCAATTGTTTATGATGCCCCTGGTGAAGATGGACGATGATTTCTTCTCTTTGTCAGAAGTAAAACTTCTCCACGCAAGGTGGTGTGCATCAATAGGAGAGGAACGGATGTCCATTGAGCTTAAAATCCAAGAAATTGCATGTCCAGTGACTACTATAATGCATGAGCCGTCCGTTGTTTCCAATCCTAAAGGCAGGCCTTAAACAAGATTGACTAGTTCACAAAAGAGAAGGCTGGAGTCGACTAAGAGAGATCCATCATCCTTTGAGCATGTTGAACGAAGCTTACAGCAACCTCCGCCTGTACGGAAGTGCAAGCTTGTCGTTCGCCGAAAAATGGAGAAAATGGACCTCCCAAGAGAAGATGCTGTTGTAAACCAAACAACGAGTTTGTATATTGACAAATTTTAACTTGAGCTTCGCAGTTACATTTGGTCTATTGTCGATGTCCCCGGTGATGGCCATTGTGGATTTCATGTGCTTACAAGATATCTTGGTTATGATGACAAAGACGGATGGAGATTAGTGAGGCAGAAGCTGTACGAGGAGTTAGAGACTCGTCTTCCATTCTACTCCCGCATCCTAAGCGAAGAAACGGTTGCAAGTTTGTTGTTAAGTATCCCTTGCACCAACAATGATACCGGAAAAGACCACTACATGTCAGTCCCGTCTGCCGACTATTTATTTGCTAATAGGTACATGATACCTGTTGTACTTATCTCGTCGGATATTAGCAATACATTCTTTCCGATATGCGCTCCTCCGATGGACCATGGGCATTCTAACCTATGTACTATAGGTCTAATTGGGGATTACTTCGTTATACTAAAGATGATCGCTCATTCTCCGATTCCTCCACCTTTAACAGTTTGGTACAAAAGAGCACCGGTCGAAGCCATCGCTTGGACCACACCTTTAATTGATCAGATCAACCATTGTAAGAAGTTGTTTAAGTTTGAGGAGCCAAAAGACTTACCTGCTGACCACTACGACGTCGAAATCGACTAAGTATTGATATATTTACAGTTTGACATTTTGTATATGGAGGACCACTTTTGTATACAGTAAAATATGAAGTCCACTAATCTATATGGAGTAAATTTTGTATACAGTAAAATATGAAGTTCGGCATGTTATATGTGTTTACCTGTGTTCTATCTGTGTTATATGTGTCTACATGTGTGCTATCTGTGTTATATGTGTTTACATGTGTGCTATCTGTGTTATATGTGTTTACCTGCGTACAAGTATGTGTGGCAAAATATACCAATTTATTAAAGTATCCGATCCTGTATCAGGACTGCCACCCCCTGGCAGTCCTACATTAAATTAGGACTGCCAGGGTGCTGGCAGTCCTAATTGAAACTTGCTGTTACAGCAAGTATCAATTAGGACTGCCAGCACCCTGGCAGTCCTAATTGAATGTAGGACTGCCAGGGGGTGGCAGTCCTATTTTTAAGTCTCTGTGAAGAGAGTTTTGAAACTTTATATCACAGAGAGTTTCAATTAGGACTGTCATCCTCTGGAAATCCTACACAAAAGGAGGACTGCCAGGGTGCTGGCAGTCCTAATTGAAACTTGCTGTTATATAAATGGCCATTCTCTTGTGTTTTATCACAGAGAATAGCAATTCTCCGTGTAATTTAGCACGGAGAATGGCTATCCGATCCAGTATCAGGACTGCCACCCCCTGGCAGTCCTACATTCAATTAGGACTGTCAGGGTACTGGCAGTCCTAATTGAAACTTGCAGTTACAGCAAGTATCAATTAGGACTGCCAGCACCCTGGTAGTCCTAATTGAATGTAGGACTGACAAGGGGGTGACAGTCCTATTTGTAAGTCTCTGTGATGAGAGTTTTGAAACTCTCTATAAAAAGAGTTTCAATTAGGACTACCACCCCCTGGCAGTCCTACACAAAAGGAGGACTGCTAGGGTGCTGGCAGTCCTAATTGAAACTTGCTGTTATATAAATGGCTATTCTCCTAGATTTTACTATGGAGAATGGCCATTCTCCGTGTAATTTAGCACTGGGAATGGCCATTCTCCGTGTAAATTAATACGGAGAATGGCATTCTCCGTGTTTCTAACACGGAGAATGGTCATTCTCCTGCATTTTAATACTGGAATGACCATTCTCCGTACTAAATTACACGGAGAATGGCCATTTCTCCGTGTAAATTAAGACGGAGAATGGTCGTTCTCCTGCATTTTAATACTGGAATGACCATTCTCTGTGCTAAATTATACGGAGAATGGCCATTCTCCGTGTAAATTAAGACGGAGAATGGCCATTATTCGTGTAATTTAGCACGGAGAATGGGCATTCTTCGTGTAAATTAAGACGGAGAATGCCATTCTCCGTGTTACTAACACAGAGAATGGCCATTCTCCGTATAAATTAAGACGGAGAATGCGATTCTCCGTGTTACTAATATGGAGAATGGTCACCCTTATGTGAAATTAACATTCTTTGTGTTCTAACACGAAGAATGGTCATTCTCCTGCATTTTATGGTCAGTTGAAACTTTGGAGGGCCATAACTTTTGACCGGGAGGTCGAAACGAGGCCCGATTTGTCGCAAAATGAGCGTATCTTCGAGGAGCCTGAGATTAACAGCTTCATTATTAGACAGCCTTCCAAAATTTTAGAAACATAAAAAAATAATGTTTGGACCTCCGTTTTAGCACTTTTGCCAAAATTTTAGAATCACAAACAAATATTAATTCAATGACTTTCAACTAGGACTGCCACCCCCTGGCAGTCCTACACTTATGTAGGACTGCCAGAGTGCTGACAGTCCTCCTTTTGTGTAGGACTGCCAAGGGTGTGGCAGTCCTAATTGAAACTCTCTGTAATAGAGAGTTTCAGTTTCAAACTCTCATCAAAGAGAGTAATAAATAGGACTACCACCCCCTGGCAGTTATATACTTAAGTAGGACTGCCAGGGTGCTGACAGTCCTATTTGAAACTCTCTGTGACAGAGAGTTTCATTTTGAAACTCTCATCACAGAGGGTTTCAATTAGGACTGCCAGGACCCTGGCAGTCCTACATAAGTGTAGGACTGCCATGGTGCTGGTAGTCCTGATACTAAATTAAGAATATCAGGAATTGGCCAACAACTTAAGTTTCCAAACGTAAATAACAACTATATATCAGACAACTACATATCCAATAAGTACATAAATAACAACATAAATCACAACTACATATCAGACAAAATTTCCAACTTCAAAAAAATAACATAAGTGTCAAATACATATCCTTTAAAAGTATGCCCAACAACTTAAGTTTCCAAACAGCAAATATATCCTTCAAATTTCAAGCAACAAAGACATCTTTACAAAAACATCCAAATTACATCCAACTAATGATCATTCCACATTCAACTACATACCATGCCGGGCCATTGAACGAGACTCCCTATTATTCATGAAGGGAAACTCGACCACGTCGTCGATGCGATCAAGCTTGTAGGCGACCGTGGCACTAGTGTCACTTTGGCAATCTCTCCGGAGTGTCTGGGCCAATTCCTTCACCTTTTGAGACTGTAAATGAAATTATAAGTGAATTAAGTCTACAAACAAGAAAATCTCAGTCTAATTACAAATGTGGAACTCACCATCCTCACCAACCCAGCATACAAGACGTTTTTGGAAGAAAGAGCTCCAATTGCTCCGACGGCAACGGGACCCGGGTTTGTAGGGTTCGACAACTTAGGATGTCCGACCCCCAGGAAGTACGGCATGTAGTCCTCGCTGCAGTCGGCCATCACGGTGACCGATCGTCTTTCAGATTTCCAAAGTACATGTCGTTGCCACTCGAAGTAAAAGTCGATCACCTAGTCAAAATTTGCCGGTTTGTAATTTAAAGGTTGGGTTCCGCACGGAGGCTCCAACAGTCGTAGTGTGTGCTTTGGCATAGTTTGCACAAAGCCAAACTGACGAAGTACTCTATCGGGCATGTACAGCTCCGTGATATCATAGCATGATCATGCCATGAAATAAAGAAACTGGTTGGACCTCATGATTCTGCTCACGTAAATCCCAGTATGGATTCCAAAAAATCTGTTGGAAAACAGTTAACAACAAAACAAAATTAACATGACAAAGTAAGTCAAAATTTAGTACCTCTTCTGGCACCAAATTGTCTTGTATTTTACGAATGGAAGCCAGTGTTTGCCAATTTTTGGTTTCCAGCTGGGATGGCCCCCATCGAGACACTCTAGGAAGGTTTTCAACATACACTGGGTTCAGGTCTCCCCGTCTGAGCATCGAAAAGTGCTCGTATATCCATGCCTATTCAATTTTTAAATAAATAGACAAAAAAAAACAACAAAATAAAGTATACAAGATTAAATTGTTAGAAGTTTTCTTACATGTAGCAGAGTCTGACAGCCGGCCATTGTCTTAGTCCCGACATGGGATGCGATGCCGAGCTCGCGGTAAAGATTGGCTAGGATACCTCTTCCCCAGGATATATCAATGAAGTCATCCACTTCAGATAAATTGAGCATGTACCTAGCATGTATCGACGTTCCAGACTTGTCCGGAATACCGACCGTTCCTAGGATGAACAGCATGTATGCACGGGCCACCGCATCGACCATATTATCGTCATCACCATCCACCTCCATATCCATGAAGTGGTCCACCAGAAATGACAGAGGAATTTCATATAACTTTTTGAAGCCTGGTAGAGTTGTAAAAATGGTAACCTGAAGTCTAAGGTGACTTGAGACAAACTTGACGATCTTCTCGTACCATTTCACGAATTTTTCATTGATGTAATGTTCTTTGGTCATGACGCGCCGGGTCACTGGCAGCTCCAGTATATGGTAGACGTCATCAAGTGTAATGGTCATCCTCCCTGCTGGGAGATGAAATGTATTGGTCTCCGGGTGCCATCTCTCCATAAAGGCGGATATGAGGGCACTATCCATTGTCCGATAGGCGTTTTGTGCCAAATTATGCAAGCCGCTCGGTATGATTTTGCTCTAGACGGCCTCCGATAAGCTTCCAAACTGCCAGGACACGGTTTTCTTCCCGTGACTCACAGCCCTAAGGATACGATATGTCCTCTGTATATCGAACAACAGAAAAACATAACAATTATGAAATACATATATATATAGTATACTAAACTGGTAGCTTACAAACGTCATGTACATACCGGGTTCTTCCATATTTCAGGTCACGCCCCTCTCCTATAGGAGCGATCGTCCTCGCTAAGGTGTGATGCCGCACAAGCCTAGATTGTGCTTATGCAAGGCGAGTTTCATAATATTTGATTACATCGGCGGCGACGGGGTCGTCGCACAGAAGTCCCAAGCAGAAATATTGAACATGCAGCGAAATTTGAATCAAAACACAAGTTATTCAAAGAAGCTCTTTATTGATATTGAAACAAAGATTACAAAGGGCGCAAGACCAAGATTACAAGTCTCTCAAGCTCACTTCTCTCTCATTACAAGTTCACTCTGCTCTCTCTCATCTTACAAGTCTCTCTGCTCTCTCTCATCTCTCGATATAATGCTTGAGCCAGCGGAAGCTTCGAAAGGCGATGTCCATACATTATGTCTCGTATAAGTCTTTGAGTCCATGCGGCCGCACGCTTCGAATCGCCGAGGAACTCTATGCCTCGATGTATCCAAGCGAGCCCCGCACCACGAGATTCTACCTACGCCTGCACATGAAAACTGTGTGGGTGTCAGTACTCAACTGTACTGGTGGAGTGAGCTCCTCGCCCATCCATACAAAACCGATACGTTTGATTTACTTTGTGCAACATAGTCCCTTCTTATCAATTGTCTTTCCAGTCTTGTCTTAGCATCAGTTTTATGACGGACGCCTTGGCATACTTGTGTCTGAGGACCATCCCGTGCTTGCAACAACAACATTAACTCATACTCTGCCTCTAGACCCCTTCTCGTGCCAACAACGTTAACCTATCAAGTCGTGTTTGCCTTACGGCAATAATCAGAGACGCAACTACTCGGTGAGACTCCATTTCTATGTGACCGTGCTACAAATCATCTCATGTCGTGCCTCGCACTTCAGTGAGACTAAACAACATCGCCGCCTCGCGGTCCTTGCTACTTTGATCACCAACTGACCCAAATAAGACTTGTGAACTTAGTGTCACTCGACCAACTTTGCCTTGCGGCATTTCCTGACTTAACTCAAGTCGACTCAGTGCCTCGCCACTTACTAACTTTACCCATACTTGTGTTATGACAGCATGGTCGTGCCTCATATTTTGAGGTCGTGCCCTAAAACTCAACGTAACTTCACCAACTTGCCCTACGGCCCTTCTCGACTTAACTCGCAACAGCTCAAGCCTAACACATGCAACTCTATGCCAACGACTTAACACTCGATGCCACATCTTGTGCCGAAGCACGTCACCTTCGTTGTAGCTAAATCTTAGGCCCAGACATTGTGTTCTCTAACTGCATATACATTCAACTCAACTCAGTCCAAAGGCACACACGCGGATTGCCGCCCGTGCCGACACATCTATATGAATGGTCATTGGCATTAACTAGCTATCCTAGACATAGCCTGGCATTCGGGACCCTTGCACCGCAGGTGGCGATCTCCGATGCAAGTCCCCGACCTACCGGTTACTTCATACCCAGCTCGGCTATAACCTGTTTCTTCCTAGGCCGAGTCGGTCCCGTGGCCCCGGGTTGCCGCTCGAAGAAACCATCGCCCTTGTCGACAAGTTGTCCATGACTATGCGTCTACGCTAACTTCTAGACTTAACGTAATTGTATGGTCTCATCATCATCAATTAGTTCCTTTGTTTTACTCTTTCCACTTTTCACACTTCTTTTGCAGAGCCCAAACCAGGGTTGCCTCGACGACTGAACCACAGTCCCGACATATTTCCTCTCGGCGACTAACCATCGCTTAGACTTAACATTCTTTGAACTCCGAAAACGACTACTACGTAGCCTTCCCACTTAACTTGAATATAACGTGTTTCCTTAAGTATCGACAGACCTTGGCTAATCTTTCCACTGAACCAACCGTGGCTCGTGCCTTAAACCGACTCGTGTTCTACGCAACGCTATCGCCCAAGTCATACCTTATATGACGGGCCTTGGTATCGTAGGACTATTTGACTTGACAACCGCAGAATGAGCGGGACAGCACTTCGAATGACTTAGGTTGTCCGACATAACTTTGCCGAACTTACTCAAGCCTACAACTTAACCCGAGGGACGAGCAAAGGCTATGCCAAGCCTTACGCAGTGGAAGCGTACGTGCTTTATCGAGCATTTATGCGGGCGATGCCTATGACTTAGGCTAATTCACAGTTTTGTGTCGGAGACCAACTTTCCATCTCCCAAGCCACGGGACGAAGGATCGAGTGTCATTTTCAAAGCACGCTGTGCACCAACTCTAAGCCGACCATTGGACCTTTCCATATTCTAACTTATTTCGACCCATCGGGATGATTCCCTTAGCTATGTGGATTCTTCTCTTTTATTATTAAGCCTACTTGTGCAAGTTAAAAATATGCGATTTATTATGTGAAGGCAAAGATGAGGCAAGTTCACCGAAACTACCCCACCTGAGCGATGTCTCCGAACAAGCCGTTGTAAGGCTACGTCCGAACACCGTCGGCATTTCGATTTCTCCGATTGACTGAGCGGGACGGGACACTACATCATACACCACTCAGAAAAAGTTTTGTCCTCGAAACTTACTGAGTACACCTATTGGCTTATAACTTGATTCAACGTCCTACGTTTCTCGCACACACTTCTCCTATGCGTTCCCTCAATCCGAGCCACGCTCGTGCTTATCGCTAACTTAGTCGTAAGGCACACCAACTGATCAACCAACATTCAAAGTCGTCTCAATTCAATGATCATCAACATTTCTTTGAAACTCACGATCTCAAAATCTTCGACACTTTCCCGTTCCTCAAGTCTCACTTCATTCAACGTATCACTTAGTTGGATCGTGCACATATTCCAGGCGTCCCCAAAATACATGCATTTCAGCCAAGCCTCATGATAGAGAATCCGCCATCACCACTCGAGTCGGATCGTGCACATATTCAAGCGTCCTTGATATATATGTATGTCAACCGAGACTCGCGAGTGGTGCCTCCACAAATCCTACCACTTCGTACTCGGACGTCTGCCTAACTGCTAGGCTATGTCTTTCCGTCAGTATTAGAATCATAGTTCCCAAACAACGATATCAACACTGACCCCATCCTAAGGTCAGACCAAATTGATAGTACATGGTTTTTTACCCAAGCTCGCATCACTTCGATTTCTAAACATCGAGCATCGATTCCCTACGCACATCCCAACATTTTGCCGTACGGGGTCTGAGTCGTTCAGCAAAGCCATCCTTTTGTAAGTTCATTCAACCAAATTTTTGATACATCAATATCATTCGTTCAACAAGCCATTTCACATAGTCTATCTCTTCAAACACGTCCGATATAATCTGCCTATCAATTCTTCCAAGTCAAACACGCTATGACACAATTCATCGTAAGCTATAATTCACATTTTATACTCCCTAAGTCATTTATCCCAATTCACGTAATCGATCACAAGGTCGTCCGACTTAACAATATGTTGTGCCCCGATCTCACGCGAGTCAGATTATCCACGATAGGCACAAATTACCATGCACGTTCCAGTGAGATAATCATTCTCATCGGAACGTAACTCTTGTTTTGTGTCTAGACTAATTCATTGTCGATGCGCGGATTGGACCTACTCAATCCTCAATTTCCATTCATTCGTCAATCATAAGTCCTATAAATCCTCGAGTTTATTTTCATATCAAGCCAACAAGTCGAGATAATCAAAGTTGTCGTGTCCTGATTTTCTGAGTTCGATCATTCCCACGACATGAATCACCATGTCAGCGCTCACGCGGAACGATCGCGCCAAATCCGACGCAACGCATGTGCGAGGCTAAAGTTGCGCTCACGCAAGACATGATCATCGATATTGTGGTTATTCGCGTAACCATCAAAACAAGATCACTTTCATCCAATATTTCCTTCAATCAAAATTCTAAGTATTGCATCCATCCGAACGATAACACTTGCACGATCGTCCTTCACCGAGTCAGAGTACTCCCGAGTTATCGTATATCTATCTTTGATACGCCTCAATACCATTGATGATATGCGTAACTTGACGATCTTCATCTGTAACAAATTTTGAGTCGTGCAACTGATGCTATCATCCGACTGGATAATCTTCTCGACATTCAAACCCAAGTTCGATCATCATTCCTCAAATCGTCCACAACATCAATTTCCTCAAACCAATTTCACGTATTGTTCATCCGTTTATCTTAAGTCATCGACCAACGTATTTTCTCAATTTGTATCATTTTTGGCTAATTCAATCGTCGAACGACATCCATTTCAATCCTCAGAGTCATTTTTAAACATTCGTATCAAACTTTTTATGCAATCTATCTTTCCATCGTGCTAACTTTTCGTATACGATTCTTATCAATTTACTCGATCAAGTCATCCATTCGCACACCTTAACTTTTCTTCGATTCGATTTCACCTACTCAATCATTCTCGCGTTTCGTACT
This sequence comes from Iris pallida, assembly GCA_029216955.1. Taxonomy (NCBI): domain Eukaryota; kingdom Viridiplantae; phylum Streptophyta; class Magnoliopsida; order Asparagales; family Iridaceae; genus Iris; species Iris pallida. Next base: position 11,237,229 of record JANAVB010031619.1, read on the forward strand.
TCGCATAATCCTCAATCCCGTGTACGTTCCGCGCGTGTAAATTCTAGGTTGTTCAAATCAACTCGTCAAATCTCAAGACTACACTTATTCAACGACACTCAATCTACGGCTTTGCATAACGCGATGCTTGCTAATAGACTCATCGACACCCCGCATCCTCAATCGATCAATCGACATCCCTGAGGCTATCACATACACCACTCAGGGATGAAGTCATTCGACAAATCCTCAACTTATCATTCGAGTCAAAATCGACTTCTTCAAATTTTTCGTTCAACCATTTCTCGAAATCCAAGAACGATCATCTATATCGCACCGACGTTATCGTCGCTCGATAGCACCCTATCGATAGTCATCTCATTTTTGCTCAATCGAGTTCAACTCGTTCTTGCTCGACACTATTTAATTCCCGTACTTGACTTTTCTAATGGTCGACGCAACTTTGGTATGTAGCACCCAGTTTTCCAAATGAAGGTAATTTTGAAATTTTGTGTTTATAATTATTTTAATAATGATATTTAATTCATGATATGATTTTTGGTAATTTTAAACTATTTTTAAAATTATTTAAATCAATGACTTGTGGTTTTGACGTTTTGCTAGTGAAACCCTAGAGACTGTTTGACCTAGAGCCTAACCATATGATTATGATATTTTAATGTCATTTTTGGCCTAAGGATATTTTTGCATTTGACCTCTTTGAATTATTTTGATATTATTTTATTATTTATGATATTGTTTTGGTGTTATTTGAGTCGGGTTCGAATTTTAACTCAATCCGACTTGAAACGGGGACCCGGGGGTAGTTGACACTAGTGGGACCCACACACTAGTTAGGCATGGCCCACATGATATTAATTTTAGTCCACATGATAGAAATATTTTAGTTAGAGGTTAGACTAATTATTATGGATAAGGTTAGTGTGATTAGAGACTTTAGAATGACTAATTTTAGCCCCAACCAATTAGCCCTTTCCTAATACTCATAGAATAGGTTAGTAGGGGCTTTGAACTTTTCCTAGTAGGACAAAACCACCTTTATGGCCATCCACAATAAGGATAGGGTTGAGCCTCCCATTTGTCATTATCCATCTATTTTTCTCTCTCTTGTTCTTCCCCAAATTCCTAGAGAGCAATCCCTAGCAATTTCTCCACAAAATCCTTCCATTTCACCACCAAATCTTCTTCTTTCCTTCTCCATTCTAGCCAAGGAGAAAGCTACCCAAGTTTGGAAGGATTCGGAGCTCGTTCGTGTCCTTTTGGAATCTCTACGTGTCGGTGTCGCTCCAGGAAGGTTTTTCTTCGATTCGATCTACCGGGAGGTATAAATCCCTTCTCCTTTTCATTTTCTCATACATATAGGTCTATTTTGAACCCATAGGAATGATCCCCATTGTTGTATCTCCATTTGTGTCCATTTTGTGTCCATTTGGAGGTCATAGGAGTGTCCTTTGTGTTGTGGATGTGTTCATGTTACATATATAGATTTATATATATATATATATATATATATATATATATATATATATATATATATATAATATATATATATATATATATATATATATATATATATATATATATATATATATATATTGTAATGAGAGTGTATCTATATTTATATATGTAATAAATGGTTCATGATGATTATATAATCAAGTTTGTGAGTATGGTTCCTCATATTATTATTGCTATTATTGTTGTGGATAATTAGGATATATATTGTGTGTTCTTTTGGCTCAAACTATCTAAATTCGTCATGATTTTTATCCACGTTTTTAATTTCAGCCCTAACTTAGAAATGTCATAACTTCTAGCTCAAAGCTCAGTTTAATCTTCCGTTTTTTTTAAAAGAAGCATATTGAAGTTAGCTTTCCAAAAACATGTATTAATAGACCTAATTCTTTCTGTAACTTTCTGGAGAAGTATTTGAGTGTCAGCTGTACGAAAGACAAACGCGTTCTCGGTGTTTTTGCGATTCCGGGAGTTTTCGGAAACGAAAACGCGATCCGTTTGAAGTTTCGGAAAGCTAACACATAGATCTATAACATACTTTAATCCTAGAATTTAATTCATGCTGAGTTGGTACAGTATTGATTATTAATAGGAGTTACTATTCGGCATATGCATTTTGTGCACCCTTGTGTGTAATATAATGTTCTATTTGATTTTAACCCATGTTAATATATATACATTATGTAACTAAATAGAGAATGCAAGCATGAGTAAATGGTTAAATAAATGATGTATGAGGTGTAAGTATCCTATCTAATGTAAGCATGTATAAGTATGGCTTGTAATGAATATGTAGGTTCCATAGTATGTAATGTATGGTGCATATAGTAGTGCAAGAGAATAAATAAATGATGAATGAATGCAAGCATGAATGTAATGTAATAGTAGATGTAATGTATGCAATATACAAATTAATGAGATGTAATGTTCTATGTTAACAAAAATCCTATATTACCTCATGTACCCCCCTTACACTATGTTGACACTATCACACTTGACACATTGTTCACTTCCACTTTGACACTCTTTGATATGTATACACTATGTATGCCCATTTAATCCTCACTTGACCCTTTGCCATGTTCACATACACACACATAGCCTCTTAAATAAGTATTTATGAATATAGTTAACTTAGCTATGTATGTATATTATATATATGTTAGCATATTGTGTTGTAATATATAAATTTATATAACCATTTGAAATGCCATGATTATAGACCTAATGTTGAATACCAATATATGCATGTGTATATATGTGTAGACATATATAGCTTAAAGTAATAGATTACCTAGTGTATATCCAATATGAATTCTTGCCTATTTGAGTATTGAATAATTACATGCTATATAGAGTTGGGTGTATGTTGGCTTGTATAGCCTTGTATTGATGTGTGCTTGCTAGGATAGTCTTGGTTAGGCCTAGTAAGACTTACTGGGTTAGGACATGACCTAGTTTGACCTAGTTTGACTAGTGCAGTTGACCAGAGTTGACCAAGGGTTGACTTTGGCCTAGTTTGACCTAGATTCATGTAGAATGCATTGTAGTGCTTTATATTACCTTTCTGGACATGTTGTGACTTGTGCTGTTCTAATTAGGAGCCAGACACCTCTCCTCGGACAGTATCTTTACCTTGGACATTCAGATATCAGGCGAGTACATTCTCTGATCGTTTCATACTTGTCACGACTTATATTCTCGCTCTAGATTACTTTTACTTGATGCTGTCACGTTATCATCACGGATTGGTACTATATGGATCTCTTCTTGGGATGTTATCCCCCTTAGCGGGCACATCGGATACTTTATGACATGTGTTTCATGTACATCATGTATTCCTTGCTTCTGCGTTATTCATGTACACTCATGTTCTCTCATGTTCTTACATGTACGTTCATGTACTCTCATGTTCTTTCATGTACGCTCATGTTTCCTCATGTGTTTCTTGTATAACCAAAACATCATGTCCGTAACGTAACTTAAATAGATCCTTGTGTATTGATTGTGGGTAGGGGTGAGTATAAATGGTCATGTGATTTACCCATCATATTCACTCTGTTACTTTTCATGTTTTATCATATACAACACAGCCTTATTGGCTGATGTCCTACATGTTCACTCATGTACATCATGTTCAACCTAAGCCAATTACATGCCATCTCGTACTCTAAATCACTAGTCACTTACAGTTCTTACTTATCATGTATATATATTTCCAGTTATCAAATATCTCTCCTGTTTTCATGTACATCTTCTTACAGCGTTTCATGTATCTTATTCTATTGCCTGCTTTATATTTCCTGACATGATATGAACTGTATGAGATGTATTGTGCTCGCTCCTGTCCTGACTGGACCTGTTGATAAATTTTACAGATGGCCTGGGATTGCCTGCTAGCCTAGAGGAGACACAGTAGAGGTTGTTTAGATAGTTATTTCATTTTGTCGGGAGTTGTATTTACTTGTGGATTACTGTATTTGAGTTTTGAGATGTACTTCTGGATTTATGTATCTTAGACACTTAGACTTCTATCTCCTGTATCTCTTTTGGATTTCATGTTTTATCTATCTTCCATTATGCTCTACCTTAGATGTGATTGAGTTTACATTCTGCTATGTCACCCCCATTCGGAGAGTATAAACTGCTTAGCCTTATACTGTTAGATGCATGAGACCTAGGACAGCGTTCTACCGCCGATACTGCGGCGTAAGCTGGACGTTGTTACGTTCTCGTACCCTAACTCTAGGGTGCGGGTCGTGTCATGGTGTATATGTCCAGTCCGACTTAGCCAATCGTGCTTACGCGAACCATCTTTTTGTTTTATCAAAAACTGTTCTCCTATGTTTTGCAAAATAGTTATACTTATTGTATGAACATCCCGTGGGACATTTGAGAGAGAGCGCACCAACGATATCAACTTTGCGGAAGCAACGATTCAGAGTTTGCGGGAACTACGGAGTTAAAGAATTCAATCGGTAGTCCAATGACGTAAAGCCGTGCTCTGATACCATTATGTCACGCCCTGCTCCCGTAGGTACGATCGTCCTTGCTAAGGCGTGATGCCGCACGAGCCTAGATTGCGCTCGTGCAAGGCGGGTTTCATAACGGCCGATTACATCGGCGGCGACGGGGTCATCGCACAGAAGTCCCAAGCAGAAATATTGAACATGCAGCGGAATTTGAATCAAAACACAAGTTATTCAAAGAAGCTCTTTATTGATATTGAAACAAAGATTACAAAGGGCACAAGGCCAAGATTACAAGTCTCTCAAGCTCACTTCTGTTACGCCCCGATTCGGGGAATCGCTCGCTTTGCTTCGATTCATGCCGAATCGATCGTCCTCGCTAAGGCGTGATGCCGTACAAGTCTGGAGTTGCACTTGTACAAGGCTAGAACATGCACATTCATATCATTTTGAAACATTTGAAATTAAGCCACAGTTGCGGAAACATTGGGACACAATATAGGAAGAAGAAATACTCATTTTATTCATAACTGTAGTCAGAATAAAACTTTTCTCGATAATATTTGAAATGCCATTTCGGCTACATTGATTCATGAAAAAAGTACAATTGATAGGCTGCCATGAAATAACTTCCCGTTCCATACATCATGCCCCTTTAGTACTTTAAAACTATAAGCAGCTATCTTTGAAAACTCCGCAATACTTTGTACGTCTTTTAGGCAAAACAACTTGAAAGAAAACAGCAGTTCAGAAAGCTTTAGTTGCGAGGTACGCCCGAGCCTTCTCCAGTACCTGTGGAGGAGGGGTCAGCATATTATAACAATGCACTGGTGAGCCCCGTTGGCCCACTCAGCTAAACCAACATTTTATTAATGACAAGCATTTTAAAGATATGAACTTATTAGGGACAGGCAACATTCAGAGTAAATTACAATAAATGTAACATGGAATAAACCATGTTTACTTTACCATTGGCCGAATCCAGCTTTCCTGCATAAGATACAAGATAATAATAATATACTTACCGCCCCTGCATAAAATGATCATTAGCATGCATTCTGACTACATGGCCACTGGCGCTGTTAAACCATATGGACATCTCTTTGCCTTATAGGACTTCAAGGTAATGCAATAACTCCAAAGTAGGTAGCTAGTCCCTAAGGATGCCTCACAATACCCGTGCTCCTATTAGCACGCCAATGCTTCCTCCTAGACCGAATCGGTCCCGGTGCCCCAGTACCGATTCGAGGAAACACACCACCAAACCTTGTGAACAAGTTATCCATGACCATGCGAATGCGGGACCGACTCGATAAGCATACAGTGCATGGTAGTTTTGAAAGTAAATAGACAACTTGTTCATTTTGCAGCATTTCATCATCATTCTAGGCATCAATTCAATCTCAATTCAATGTTCAGTGGACAAGCATAATCTCAATTGTTATTAACAGTGTAATCGATTCATTTAATGTTCAAAGGACTAGCATTCATTTCAATGTTCAATGGACTAGCATTCATTTCAATGTTCAATGGACTAGCATTTATTTCAATATTCAATGGACTAGCATTTATTTCAATGTTCAATGTTCAGTCTCTAGCTTCTTAGTGGTATTGACTTGTGGCATTTAGCAACTGATATCGATCAACGGATGTTGCAAGACAATTATTTAGTTGGCATGAAGGAATAGCGAGAGGGACAATACCACCACAGAGATCCACACTCACCAAATTAGAGAATCGCCTAGAGAGAGGAACACTTGCACGCTTAGCCTTCCGTCACGCGTCAGTCTGCATTGGCACCAAAAGTTTGGTTAATAATCCGTCTTGTTGTGTTCTCTTCTTTCAGAATTCTCAAGAATGAATGCTATGCAAATCGATGAAAATGGGCAAGAATCAAATCATCGAAAATCATTCAGAAAGACATCCATCAAAACCAAGCAACAAAACCAGCAGCAAAACATCCAGAGAAAACTCTTGGACGCATTTCAAGAGAAACCAATCTATTAGTTGGAAAGGTTCTTATGCACTTGTCCGTGATCGATTCGGTGCCAACGGTAAGTTTCCCTAATACTCGGTTTCGACCGAGTTAGCCAAGCCACAAGCCTTACATAGTGAACCGCTAGGAGCGGGACACTACATAATATACCACTAAGAAAAAGTTTCCTCCTTGAAACTTAAAACAAAAGTCCTACCTCAAATTTATCAAACAGCGAGGGGTATTTCACCCGCATCTCCTCTTCTAATTCCCACGTCGACTCCTCGACAGCATGGTTCTGCCACAGCACGTTGACTAAAGATATTGTCCGATTCCGCAAAACTTTCTCTTTCCTGTCCAAAATTTGGACAGGCTCTTCAGTATAGGATAGGTCAGCGCTCAGCTGCAACTGATCGAAGTTTACTACATGGCTTGGATCATGCACGTACTTCCGTAGTTGAGATACATAGAAGACATCGTGTACATCAGCCAGAGCCGGAGGTAGTGCAAGTCGGTAAGCCACTGAGGCTACCTTCTCCAAAATCTTGAAAGGTCCAACGAATCTCGGGCTTAGCTTTCCTTTCATCCCAAACCGCATCACACCTCGCATGGGTGTGACCTTCAAGAATACATGATCGCCTGCTGTGAATTCCAAAGGTCGTCGATGTACATCCGCATAACTCTTCTGTCGACTTTGAGCAATTCTAAGTCCTTCTCGAATTAAGCGAACCCTCTCGACGGCCTGCTCCACAAGTTCTGGTCCGAGCACTTGCCGTTCACCGACTTCATCCCAGCATATCGGTGATCGACATTTCTGTCCATACAAGACTTCGTACGGGGCCATTTGGATACTTGCCTGATAACTGTTGTTATAGGCAAATTCTGCTAATACGAGATGTGCGTCCCAATTTGTCTTCGAATCGAGTACGCACAATCTCAACATATCTTCAAGAATCTGATTTACTCTCTCTGTCTGACCATCAGTCTGCGGATGGTATGTTGTACCGAAGTTCAATTTTGTGCCCATTGCTGAGTGCAGACTTATCCAAAATTGCGACAAAAATCTTCCGTCTCTATCTGATACCATAGAAGCTGGCACCCCATGCAATCGGACAATTTTATTTATGTAGATCTGAGCCAACCGTTCTACTCTCCATGTAACTTTTATTGGAATAAAATGTGCCGACTTAGTTAATCTATCCACGATAACCCAAATCGTATCATTTTTCTTCTGAGTTCTTGGCAAGCCGACTATAAAATCCATACAGATATTATCCCACTTCCACAGTAGAATAGCCAAATTTTGTAGTTCTCCGCCTGGCCGTTGATGTTCGGCCTTCACACGCTGACAATCCAAGCATTGTGATACGAATAGCGCCACATCCTTCTTCATGCCATGCCACCAAAATGTTGTGCGCAGATCTTTATACATTTTCGTGCTTCCCGGATGCAAGGAATACTTCGCGAAATGAGCCTCAGTCAGTATTTCTTTTCTGATATTCTCATCCTTAGGGACGCACAATCTTCCCTTGACACGAATAGTGTCATCTTCAACGGTAAAGTCTGACGCCTTTTCTGCTAGAATCAACTCGCGTATCTTCTGCAGAAATGGGTCATCCTTCTGAGCAATCTTAATCCTTCCCTGGAGACTCGGCTCAAGTTGTAACTGAGCCAACTGCACATTCTGCGGACGAATCCTGAGCTCGATGCCCATCTCTTCAAGATCTCGTAGTACCTCTTTTGCTATTGCTAGTGATCCAACAAATTTTTGACTCAAGGCATCAGCTACCACGTTTCCTTTACCCGGCGTGTAAGAGATTGTCAAGTCATAATCTTTGATCAATTCTAACTAACGCCGCTGCCTCAAATTCAATTCTTTCTGCGTGAATATGTACTTTAGGCTTTTGTGATCCGTGAAGATCTTGCAGGACACACCATAGAGATAGTGTCGCTACAATTTCAACGCGAATACAATCGCCGCCGGTTCCAAATCATGTGTTGGGAAATTCTTCTCATGCTGTTTAAGTTGTCTCGACGCATAAGATATTGTCTTCCCACGTTGCATGAGAACACATCCTAAACCAAGTCCCGACGCGTCACTGTAGATCTAAAATCCCTCAGAGCCTTTTGGAAGTGCTAAAATTGGAGCTGTGACGAGCCGCTGCTTGAGTTCTTGGAAACTACTCTCACAGTCATCGGTCCACTTAAATACGACTCCCTTTTAAGTTAGACGAGTCAAAGGTGATGCGATTCTCGAAAAATCTTTCACAAATCTACGGTAGTATCCGGCTAAACCAAGAAAACTCCGTATTTTGCTAGCTGATGCAGGCTGCTTCCAGTCCACAACTGCCTCGATCTTCTTTGGATCGATGAAAATACCTTTTGCCGAAATAACATGTCCAAGGAACGACACGCTGTTCATCCAAAATTCGCACTTGCTTAGTTTTTCATAAAGCTGGTTGTCCCGCAGCGTATGAAGTACTTCTCTCAAGTGTCTGACATGAGTCTCCCTGTCCTTTGAGTAGATCAAGATGTCATCAATGAACACAACAACAAACTTGTCTAAGAACGGTCGAAACACTCTCTATTCATTAAATCCATAAAGGCTGCAGGGGCATTGGTCAAGCCGAATGGCATGACCAAAAACTCATAATGTCCGTATCTCGTACGGAATGCTGACTTAGGAACATCTTCGGGTCTGATCTTCAACAGATGGTATCCTGAACGAAGATCAATTTTAGAAAACACGGTCGCCCCTTGAAGCTGATCGAATAGATCATCTATTCTTGGCAAGGGATACTTGTTACGGATGGTTGCCTTGTTTAGTTCTCTGTAATCGACGCACAGTCGTATCGTCCCATCCTTCTTCTTTACAAACAGTACTGGAGCTCCCCATAGAGATACACTTGGGCAAATGTATCCTCGGTCTAATAATTCTTGTAGCTGCACCTTTAGTTCCTTCAATTCTGCCGGAGCCATCCTGTACGACGCTTTAAATATCGGACGAGTGTCCGAAAATGTTTCGATTGTAAATTCAATTTCTCTATCCGACGGCATTCCAGGTATCTCGTTCGGAAACACATCGGAGAACTCTGCCACAATTTTGATCTGATTCGAGCCTACACTCTTCATTCGAGTGTCTTGGACAGAAGCGAGAAAGCCTTCACACCCTGAGTACAGCATGTGTCTTGCTGTAACTGCCGATATGACCATGGGTCCTTGGAACACCGAGCCGTACGAGTAAGAGAATTCTGTTTCTCCGGGTAGACAAAACATAACTCTCTTATCCGCACAGTCGATTGTTGCATGACAGGCGCTGAGCCAGTCCATTCCCAATATGATATCGTACTCTTTGATGTCGAGTACAATTGCGTCCAGAGATAAAGTCTTGCCTCCAATCTTAATATAGCCGTCCCTGCAAATCAAAGTTGCAGGCATATCTACTCCCGAAGGAGTACTAACAAACAAAGCTGTCTTTAGTTGAGTAATACAAAATTTATTTTTCATTGCAAAATCAGAAGAGATAAAGCAATGAGTAGCACCAGAATCAAAAAAGTACTCTTGCATGTATGCCTTTGTACAACAACATACCTGTTATAACATTTTCTGCAGTCTGGGCCTCTGCCTGAGTCATGGCATAAACCCTTGCTTGGCCACCTTGTTGATTCGGCGCATTCCCAGTTGGAGCTGGTAAGGCTGGTGGCGCTTGGCCACGATTTTGATTGTTATGCTGGCCCCGGTTCTGATTGTTGTTATGCCCACGATAATGATTGTTGTTATTTCCATAAGGAGGATACTGGTTCACTTTCCTACTTCTGCATTCAAATGCCTTGTGATTCATTTTCCCACATTTGTAACACCCGACACGACAGTCCTCGCGACGATGACCGATTCGATTGCACCTGTTGCAACGTAGTTCCTGATACGGTTCTTTGTTATTGCCCATATTCGAATGCTTAGACGCGTTATTTCTTTCTGCAGACCAAGGTCATTTCTGATTATTGAGTCCTTGGTTGCTCTGCGTTGTCCCACGACTAGCCGGTTGATGAAATCTCTCCATCTCGAGAGCTATCTCGTATGCCTCCCGGTAAGATGTACATTTTTGACTTAGCACATCTCATTCTAGGCCATCATTCAAGCCTTGCACAAATCTTTCTCGCTTTGTGTCGTCATTCGGTACCATGTACCCAGCGAATGCGACTCTCTTCAAAAACTCTGTCTTGTAGTCATGCACTGACATACTGCCTTATCGAAGTGCAATAAACTCATTCTCTTTCTGTTGACGGACAGCAGGTGGAATGAATTGGGTAATGAGAGCCTGCTTAAAGGCCTCCCAAGACATCTTCATATCCTTACTATTTTCGTAAAGTTCCTGTCTCTGCGAAATCTACCATTTCTGGGCCTTGAGACGGAGTTGTACAGCGGTACACTCCACTCTCTTGCTGTCTTGAATCTCCAACATTCAGAAATAGCCCTCCAGTGTGTTCAAGAAGCCCATCACCTCATCTGGCTCCTCTTTTCTATTAAATTCAGGCAGGTCGCAACTCTTGAATTCAGAGAACTTGAAGCTCGTTCTCTTCCGTGTCGGCGTCTCAGATTTCTCTACCGGCACTTCTACGGTCTCGGTTGCTGCGGCCTTTACAGAAACATTGGAATCGGCCGTCAGCTTGGTGATAATCTGAGTTAGACTATCCACCTGCTTTTGTTGAGCATCCAGCTGCTCCTGAAACTGATACTGAAGCTGCTCTTGAAGCGAGCGATGTTGAGCTTCGCTCTGCTTCCTCTGAGCCTCCATTTGTTTAATCAGTTTCTGAATCGGGTCCGACGAAGAATTCGTCTTTGTGCTATCACCCTTGGTCATTATACAACAAAGAAATAATTCCATTAGCACTCATAAAATATTTATGGGCTTATTGTATGGAACATTATTTCATGCCAGCGCTATCGACACCATCAATCGAGAAAATTTGCATCAAGACTTCCTTTTTGAAAATATTTTTTTTGAAATCCGAGGAATTGAAACCGTGCTTTGATACCAACTTGTCACGCCCCGATTCGGGGAATCGCTCGCTTTGCTTCGATTCACGCCGAATCGATCGTCCTCGCTAAGGCCTGATGCCGTACAAGTCTGGAGTTGCACTTGTACAAGGCTAGAACATGCACATTCATATCATTTTGAAACATTTAAAATTAAGCCACAGTTGCAGAAACATTGGGACACAATATAGGAAGAAAAAATACTCATTTTATTCATAACTGTAGTCAGAATACAACTTTTCTCGATAATATTTGAAATGCCATTTCGGCTACATTGATTCATGAAAAGAAGTACAACTGATAGGCTGCCATGAAATAACTTTATGTTCCATACATCTTGTCCCTTTAGTACTTTGAAACTGTAAGTAGCTATCTTTGAAAACTCCGCAATACTTTGTGCGTCTTTTAGGAAAAATAACTTGAAAGGAAACAGCAGTTCAGAAAGCTTTAGTTGCGAGGTGCGCCCGAGCCTTCTCCAGTACCTGTGGAGGAGGGGTCAGCATATTATAACAATGCGCTGGTGAGCCCCGTTGGCCCACTCAGCTAAACCAATATTTTTTTAATGACAAGCATTTTAAAGACATAAACTTATTAGGGACATGCAACATTCAGAGTAAATCACAATAAATATAACATGGAATAAACCATGTTTACTTTACCATTGGCCGAATCCAGCTTTCCTGCATAAGATACGGGATAATAATAATATACTTACCGTCCCTGTATAAAATGATCATTAGCATGCATCCTGACTACATGGCCACTGGTGCTGTTAAACCATATGGACATGTCTTTGCCTTATAGGACTTTAAGGTATTGCAATGACTCCAAAGTAGGTAGCTAGCCCCTAAGGATGCCTCACAATACCCGTGCTCCCATTAGCACGCCAATGCTTCCTCCTAGGTCGAATCGGTCCCGGTGCCCCAGTACCGATTCGAGGAAATACACCACCAAACCTTGGGCACTAGTTGTCCATGACCATGCAAATACAGGACCGACTCGATAAGCATACAGTGCATGGTAGTTTTGAAAGTAAATAGACAACTTATTTATTTTGCAGCATTTCATCATCATTCTAGGCATCAATTCAATCTCAATTCAATATTCAGTGGACAAGCATAATCTCAATTGTTGTTAATAGTGTAATCGATTCATTCAATGTTCAATGGACTAGCATTCATTTCAATGTTCAATGGACTAGCATTCATTTCAATGTTCAATAGACTAGCATTCATTTCAATGTTCAATGTTCAGTCTCTAGCTTCTTAGTTGTATTGACTTGTGGCATTTAGCAACTGATATCGATCAACGGATGTTGCAAGACAATTATTTAGTTGGCATGAAGGAATAGCGAGAGGGACAATACCACCACAGAGATCGACACTCACCAAATTAGAGAATCGCCTAGAGAGAGAGGAACACTTGCACGCTTAGCCTTCCGTAACGCGTCAGTCTGCATTGGCACCAAAAGTTTGGTTAATAATCCGTCTTGTTGTGTTCTCTTCTTTCAGAATTCTCAAGAATGAATGCTATGTAAATCGATGAAAACGGGCAAGAATCAAATCATCGAAAATTATTCAGAAAGGCATCCATCAAAACCAAGCAACAAAACCAGCAGCAAAACATCCAGAGAAAACTCTTGGACGCATTTTAAGAGAAACCAATCCATTAGTTGGAAAGGTTCTTATGTACTTCTCCGTGATCCATTCGGTGTCGACGGTAAGTTTCCCCAATACTCGATTCCGACCGGGTTAGCCACTGTTAGGAGCGGGACACTACAACTTCTCTCCCATTACAGGTTTACTCTGCTCTCTCTTATCTTACAAGTCTCTCTGCTCTCTCTCATCGCTCGATACAATGCTTGAGCCAGCGGAAGCTTCAGAAGGCGATGTCCATACATTATGTCCCGTATAAGTCTTTGAGTCTATGAGGCCGTACGCTTCGAATCGCCAAAGAACTCCATGCCTCGACGTATCCAAGCGAGCCCCGCACCACGAGCTTCTACCTGTGCCTGTACATGAAAACTATGTGGGTGTCAGTACTCAACTGTACTGGTGGAGTGAGCTCCTCGCCCACCCATACAAAACCAACATGTTTGATTTACTTTGTGCAACATAGCCTCTTCTTATCAATTGTCTTTTTAGTCTTGTCTTAGGATCAGATTTATGACGGACGCATTGGCATACTTGTGTCTGAGGACCATCATGTGCTTGCAACAACAACGTTAACTCATACTCTACCTCTAGACCCCTTTTCGTGCCAACAACGTTAACCTATCAAGTCGTGTTTGCCTTACGGCCATAATCAGATATGCAACTACTCGGTGAGACTCTATTTCTACGTGACCATGCTACAAATCATCTCATGCCGTGCCTCATACTTCAGTGAGACTAAACCACATCGCCGTCTCGCGACCCTTGCTACTTTGATCACCAACTGACCCAAACAATACTTGTAAACTTAGTGTCACTCGACCAACTTTGTCTTGCAGCATTTTCTGACTTAACTCAAGTCGGCTTCGTGCCTCGCCACTTACTAACTTTACCCATACTTGTGTTATGACAGCATGGCCGTGCCTCATATTTTGAGGTCGTGCCCTAAAACTCAACGTAACTTCAACAACTTGCCCTACGGCCCTTCTCGACTTAACTCGCAACAGTTCAAGCCTAACACATGCAACTCTATGCCAATGACTTAACACTCGATGCCACATCTTGTGCCGAAGTGCGTCACCTTCGTTGTAGCTAAATCTTAGGCCCAGACATTGTGTTCTCTAACTGCATATACATTCAACTCAACTCAGTCCAAAGGCACACACGCGGATTGTCGCCCGTGCCGACACATCTATATGAATGGTTACTGGCATTAACTAGCCATCCTGGACATAGCCTGACATTCGGGACCCTTGCACCGGAGGTGGCGATCCCCGATGCAAGTCCCCGTCCTACCGATTGCTTCATACCCAGCTCGGCTATAACATGTTTCTTCCTAGGACGAGTCGGTCCCGTGGCCCCGGATTGCCGCTCGAAGAAACCATCACCCTTGTCGACAAGTTGTCCATGACCACGCGCCTACTCTTACTTCTAGACTTAACATAATTGCATGGTCTCATCATCATCAATTAGTTCCTTTGTTTTACTCTTTCCACTTTTCACACTTCTTTTACAGAGCCCAAACCAGGGTTGCCTCGGCGACTGAATCACAGTCCCGATATATTTCTTCTCGGTGACTAACCATCGCTTAGACTTAACATTCTTTGAACTCCGAGAACGACTATTGCATAGCCTTCCCACTTAACTTGAACAGAACTTGTTTCCTTAAGTATCGACAGACCGTGGCTAATCTTTCCACTGAACCAACCGTGGCTCGTGCCTTAAACCGACTCGTGTTCTACACAACGCTATCGCCCAAGTCATACCTCATATGACGGGCCTTGGAATCGTAGGACTATTTGACTTGACCATCAAAGAATGAGCGGGACAACACTTGGAATGACTTAGGTCGACCGGCATAACTTTGCCTAACTTACTCAAGCCTATAACTTAACCCGAGGGACAAGCAAAGGCTATGCCAAGCCTTGCGCAGTGGAAGCGTGTATGCTTCATCGAGTATTTACACGGGCGACGCCTATGACTTAGGCTAATTCACAGTTTTGTGTCGAAGACCAACTTTCCTTCTTCCAAGCCACGGAACGAAGGATCGAGTGTCATTTTCAAAGCACACCGTGCACCAACTCTAAGCCGACCGTTGGACCTTTCCATATTCTAACTCATTTCGACCCGTCGGGATGATTCCCTTAGCTATGTGGATTCGTCTCTTTTATTATTAAGCCTACTTGTGCAAGTTGAAAATATGTGATTTATTATGTGAAGGCAAAGATGAGGCAAGTTCATCGAAACTACTCCACCTGAGCGATGTCTCCGAACAAGCCGTTGTAAGGCTACGTCCGAACGTGGTTGGCATTTCAATTTCTCTGATTGACTGAGCGGGACGGGGTACTACATTTTATACGTAATGTGGTTCTCAAAAGAAACCAACATTGAGCAACCGGGTAGATGGACATGTGGCTCAGAAGGACCGGCCTCCTCAGAAGGACCGGCCTCCTCAAATCGAGCTTGACGTGCCGGTGGTGGCGTCCGAGACCGAGCTTGGGGTGTCGGTTCAAAAATTGTAATCGGACGCTCGAGAGGATGTCCCGCACGTTCCTTCCGCTTTGACACGGTGGACCATATTTTTTTATTAGCGGTCGGAGGACTGCAGGACAACATAAAGTTATTAAATAATAGAAATAGAAATAGGACATGCAGTTACCCCCCGCATATGAGCATCATGCAGTTACCCACCCCCATATCTCATTACAGTAGGACTGTCAGGCCTGTGGCAGTCCTAATGTAAAGCAGGAATGCCACAGCCTTGGCAATCCTCTTGTGAGAGGACTGCCAGGACTGTGGCAGTCATGCTTTACATTAGGACTGCCATAGGCCAGGCAGTCCTACTATATTCAAACCCGAACGACCAAAACGAAATGCTCGTTTGTCGTCTTCTAGGGTTAGGATTTCAAGAAAAAAGGTGGGTTTCTTATGTTCAAAAATTCCTTTCACGAACCATAAAGAAATTTTAAACCTAATTTATCAAAACTTTTTAGAGAATTAAAAATATTCTAGGGTTTTGAATAGAATATACAAAATACTTGAAGAAATTAGGAAAGAATGTAACTAGATTCCGGTTGCTTCGACTTGCGTGTCATCTCTTCGGATCCACGAATGTTGTTGAAAAAATCTTGGTGGAAGAATTGGGAGTGGAGTGGTGAAGGAGAAGAATGTAGGGTTTTGGGAGAGGGAAAGTGAGAGTTCTTTTTTTTTTGGTGGAGAGAGAGTGTAGAATAGGTTATGGAAAGGAATGAAGGGTTTGGGGGGTTGGGCGGCCCCCTAGCAAAATTTGGGTGCTTCCTAGCAAAATCTCCACCTCCTTAGGCTGCCCCCAAGTAAGGGTTGCCCCTAGCAATAATGTTGGTGCCCTGAGAAAAAAAACCTTCTTTATATATGGCTTTGGCCGGCTCTTTTTGAAAAAAATAAAATAAAAATATATTACATTCGTAAACCCCCTAGTTTTTATAAATTTTTGTTATAATTTTATCTAATATTTTATGGTATTTTATAACTATTAAATAATTTAGTAAATAGTTATATAATTTCTTATTAAATTAAAGACTAGTATAAATATTATTTCTTGGGATTCTGCTTGTCAAACATTTTTCTAAAAATACTTTATAAAGTGTTCATTAAGTTGTACAATTTTTTTAGGATTTTTTATTTTAAATTTTGTGCATATGTGTGTGTGTGTATGGTTAAGGAAAAAAAAGAACTCCAGTCAATTTCTCATGAGATTATTAAAATCTCGCGAGACATGTATCCAAATAACAACCACAACCAAGCCTATACACAGTCGGAGCTTTTTCAAGTTTTGGGCGATTAGAACCCATAACGAAATGAATCAAATCCAGCCTCTAGTTCTCCTAAATATTACCTATCGTAATCTCCATGAGATTACATTAAACCTAGTATAAATCGGATTTAAATCTGACTTAAAATTAGAAATTTAAATCGTCTATAAAAATTCGAGACCTATCGAATAGGAATCATCAAAAACCTATGAAATTAGTTCGAGGCATAATCTAAGTGTGCCCCGACCCTTTCCTGACCTAGGCGACCATGATCGACTCATGCCGACTGCCTGCACACCGTGGAGGATAGCCGGAGCACCGCCCTGACCGATCGAAAATAAGTACCCCCTGTTTAACCAACAACAGGTGCCCCTCCTTCATCCCTTTTTTTTACATTCTTACTCGATTACTTTTGATTCCATCGACTCCTATCTAGAGCCTACATGACCCCTTCAAAACCCTAGTAATTAGGGTTGGTGGTATCGAACCCATGTATGTCTGAGTAATCGACACGAAGTCGACGAAAACCCACTATCACAATTGATAGAATTAGGATTTCATGTACCCATGTTTGAAAATAAATTCTAGCCAATCCAGTAGAAATATTTGAAAATTTTCTAAATAATATTTTTAGACTACACGTGGCTCTTTAACTCCTTTCTTGTAGTTTAATTTTTCATTCACTATATGCAAATATTTTGAAATCCAAAGTTTGGGAAAAACCATTTTTTTCAAAACCATAAATATTGTACCATGTGCCTCAACAAATTGGACGACGTGGTCACAAACTGAAAGCATTGAAAGGTGCGTATCGACTTCGCAGACATGTAGGATTCGACGAAACTCGATTTCGTTGTGTGTGCGAAACAAAATAGAGACATATCGGTCGAGATACCCCGTATCGGCCAGTTTGCAAACTAGCCTATAAGTTCATGCCCGTCAATCATCTCGAGATGAAACTTGCGCTAATGGAACCGTATCATTTTCTGGTCCTGTGAGCCAAGTTTGGTCCGATTCTGAGATTGTCGACCATAAAGCTAATTTGGCAGGCCCGCGACCCGATCTGATGGCCAAATTTGTGTACCGCCCACTGGAATCCAACTTTTGGTATACGGTTGGATTTGTATCATCAAATCGAACCCGTAAACATATAGTTTGATGACTTTAGAGAGCATAGGTACTTGTACGCTTTTCGGTACGAAGTGGATCCAACGGCGAACATCTTTTGGACCCTAAATTACGATTTTGCTCCTGTGTCCAGAATTTGACTTTTGTGTAGGCATTTTAGATATTTTATACCAAAATATTCGTGATATTTATTTCAGCATCCGAGAACATTTGCAGGATTTAAGTTTTTGTTGCTATTGATTTCGACAATCTGAGTGACTGGGCTTGCTATTCTCTGCATATACCTCCAGGCAAGATACCTTGCCAATATATTCTGTCATTTATTTGTATTTTATTTTTGTTATTTTTATTCAGTTTTAGTATATATTGCTTGTCCTATCACACTGAACGTCCAAGTCATACTTGAGAGCAAGCGACTGCATTAGTCATTTTTACTGTTTTTGGTTTTTTATTTTGCATTGACCTAGTGTTAGACGACTATCCATTGGTGTAAGGTATTGTATATCTCATATGGCCTTGGCACTTGCTTTATCACGAGCTATGATCACATGTAGGACATGGACTCGCGTTGTCGCTGGCCACCAATACGTATGAGACGTGCGATGGTTAGAAAGTAACTGCCAATAGAAATTGCATGAATAGTGGACTTGGCAGTTATTATAAGTTCATGTATGTTATGGAGATGACATAGATAGGCATTGGATAGGGAGAACATTTCTTTGACGTATGGGCCAAGTATGCACTATCCATTATACCTTATGAGCTTCGCCATAGATGTAGGTACTGATACCCCACTGTACTGAAGCCCTCTGACGTTTATGGAGCGTTACGAACGTAGGCCCCAGGTACCCTATAAGGGAACTATACCGATCCCGCTGTAGCCAGAGTGCCCATGCGTTGGAGGTTTGTTCTTAACTGCATAATCACTGTAGAATGGTTAGGCCCCCTATTGCATGCATCTTTATTTATTTTACAGTTTGTATGGCATGTTGTTTCTTGTATCTTGTTACGTCCCGCTGAGGACCTAGTGAATTCTCCAGGCTTAGGCAACCAAGACTTTTTTCAGGAGTACGACTTTGCTCTGAATCTATCTTATACAGCTGATGAGGTCTCGTCTTCCGAGATCTAGTTCTCTAGTCATAATTTGAGACATTGTAGTAGACATCTTTTTTTATTTCTTTTATTTTATTTAGGAGGTCGGAAGCCAGTTATCTCAGACTATTTTTATTGTTTTTTGGTAGTGGATATGTTTCCACCCGGCTATATCTTTTGACTCTTTTATTATATTCTATATGGACTGTTGTTTATCTTTTGTGTTCAGTAGATGAGATGTAGTTATTCTATGATTGGCCTGTGATTTATATTTTATACAACTTATGTATACGTAAGATGATTCCATATATTGGATTATTCTTCGTATGTATGCAGCTGGTATATTTCGTATGCCTAGTCTTATGTATATTGGGACTGGGCGTTACATGTTTTTGTGGTGGCCCATACAGGTCTACGAAAATATTGTTGGGTTACATGACTGTGCCCAACAAGCTTGCATCTAGGAATAGGAATAGTATCTCATCCACAACTTATTACCTCATTTGACTTCAAACTACTTCGAACTCTCTTTGATTGCTTGAATTGCCTCTTGCTTAAATATGTTCGATGTATCCTTACTTTCGTGCCAGTAATATGAACCTTCGAAGCAGACACGTTTCTACCTTGGCTATCATATCTTGTGATGTAGCCATTCAAGAGGAGCAGGTCCTACCAATAACCCCGGTGACCCCGTACCAGCTAGGACAGCAGCAGGCTACCACAACCCTGTCGATGGTACAGCAAGAGACCCAAGTGCCACTAGTCAGCCAGACTAGGCCGTCTTTTAATAAATGTAAAATATTTAGCAAAAGGGTCTCACATATATATGAAAATTTTAGATTGGGTCACGAAAATGACAAATGTTAGAGTTTAGCTCTCGAAATCACTGTTCACTAGCCCACGTGAACAATGATTTCGAGACCCAAACTCTAATGTGGATCATTTTCGAGACCCAACCCCTAATATCCATATATATATATATATGTGTGTGTGTGTGTGTGTGTGTGTGTGTGTGTGTGTGTGTGTGTGTGTGTGTGTGTGAAACCTATTGCTAAATAACCCTAAAAAATGCAACCTCGCCTCCAATAAGCAATCTTAAACCCGATCTTAGGCTTTTCTTGTGTAAGGTTTCTCTTGTTGGGTATCAGACCAGAAAGAATCGAAACTTCGTACTGATACCAATTGTTGGGCATGTGAGGAAGCATTTGCCAATCCACCTGACCAATACTAACCCCCGTCTAATGGACACCAAGCACAAGATGAAGGCAAGTATATGGCGGTGACATACGTCACCTGGACAAATCCTAACATTTAATAACTCAGATGAAATTATAAGATTGACAGAACTCACGTTGAACCCTTTGCCCTAATAGGTTCAACCCCCTCACCACTCTTAAGAAGAAAAACAAAAGATTACATTTGAGATCACTCACCAACCTGCAGCATCTCCAGTACCACTGGGATCCTACCGATATCAATGACACGACCAAGGCCGAAGTCCCAGATGATCAGCCTCACCGAAAGTCTTGGTTGTTTGTTTCCGACTTCCGTCTTCCATCGAAAAGTGTTAACGTTTCGACGAGATTCCTTATCCTTGGCTAGCCCAACTAAGCGAACAGTGTGATTCTCACAAGATTCAAACTCCTGAACCTATCAAACTTGAAGCTCCTCTATACACATGCGTCCTTGAACAGAACATCACACACTGTATATGCTATTGATGACCCACAGCTCCCCTTGAACTGTGTGAATAATAATGCTTCTACCTCAGATTGAGTTTGCTGTAAAGCTTGACCTCCTTTCTGGCTTTGAACTGCTGAAATCGATGTCACTCTGTGAAGATTTAGCAAACTACTTGTCGCCAAATTTGGATCCGTAGAGCAAAACCCACCTGGAGACAACCTACCTGTCATGGGACCGACAGACTGACCCTCAATCTTTGACTCATCACCATCCGTCGCTTTGTCTCGACGAACCGAATCCTCCATAACCTTCAATACATCTCGAAGCCCCTCCTCAAAAAGTTCTCGACGATCCACTTCCTGTTGAACACCCCTCGAGCCTCCATCCTGTGTTTGTGGCCTGCTTGTATAGCTCAACGACTTGAGCCTGTACATGCCACAAGGTTCCTCTGCGTCAGTCGCTGCGATAATGATATCTCCATTGCTGTGACATTCTCATGATCATCCTTGTCTTTGACCTTCTCAAATTTGAGCTTCATGCAGTTCCTCTTGATATGGCCCCTTTCGCCATAGTAATAGCAGCCTTTCTTGTGGTCCACAATCGCAAGATCCCAAGAACTCCCCATGTCCTCTCCTGTGACTTGGGTCTTCCCTTCCCGTAGGAAGTCACCAGAGCAGGCTCCTACGACGATTCCACTTTCTTGTGCCGAACCTTCTTATTCAACAAGCTACTTTTGACTGCCTCAATCGTGACAACTCCATCAAGCACAGAGTTTCTCACCAACACCACCAACGTCTTCTAGCTTTCCGGCAGAGAACTCTAGAGCAGTAGGGCCTGAAGCTCATCATCAATCACCATCATCATCGCAGATAGCTGATTGATGATACCAGAACCTCGTTTAGATGTTGTGCCACTAGGGCACCCTCCGTGTACTTCGAGTTAACGAGTTGGCGAATAAGAAACGTCTTGTTGCCAACCGTCTTCCTTTCGTACAGCGAATGCAGCTTCTCCCACAATGCTTTTGCCGAACTCTCCATGGACACGTGGTGAAATACCAAATCATCCAACCATTGGTGGACGAATCCAACGAACTTCCTATCCAGTCGTTTCCAGTCTTGAATAGCTTTGTTCATTGGCTTTGCATTGTTGCCGTCCAACGGACCATGCAAGTCCTTGTACCAGAGTAGATCCTCCATCCTTAGCTTCCAAATTGCCCAGTTTCTCTCTGTGAGGGTGATCATACGAGTGTTCATCTGTTCCGTAGACATGGTTGCCAGAACCTTCAAAGCTTTGATACTTGGGTTGTATCTCATTTTCGGTTGAGCGCTCAAATGGGAGGTGATAATGGAGTTGGTAATTTAGTCCCACATCGCCTAGGAAGAAGGATTATGTGGTGTAGATAATTGGGATTGATTCAGGCCTTGTGTAAGAATTCTCTTTTAAGGCATATATATGAGCCCAATTCAATATTGTACCTCATGGACCAACTCCGGTTCAGGTCACACCGCGTTCTCAATATCTCTTTCATTGTCGGCTCCTTAAACAGAGAATGGGAATTTAAAACTCTGATTGCACACGATTAAACCCTAATTCTTATCATAACCCACATTCTTATGAGTTCTGTCTTAAAAGTTACTTTTTAAAATAATGCTTTAGTGAAATTTAGACCCAAGTAAAAGGGCATGGTCTATTACACCATTAGCCCAACCCAAGCAAATTGATCGATCCTAATCACTTTTTCCAAGTTGGATTTCTTTCTTTCTTTTATTTATTTATTTATTTTTGTTGTAAAATGAGTGAGAAAAAGAAATATTGGTCGCCAGAAATTTGTACATAGCTTTTCTTATTTATAACATATATAGAAGAGGGAAAGAGATAGTGGGTATGGATAAGGGCATCCATATTTGGGTTTATCCAAATCACAACACCCTTCCTTGCCCACTTTAATTATTATCTCATTAAAACTTTTAGGAAGAACCCACCGTTGGAAAATATCCATAGAAAAGAAAATAGTACAATAATATCCTTCAGGAATATAATTCTTCATGAATCCAAGTGGGTGTGACTTACACTGCCTCATTAAAAAACTTTCGAATGAAAAACCCAGTGGAAAAAAAACCTCAACGAAGGAAAAGAGTACAATGCACAAAGACATGCTTCAAGATATTTCCATTAGCATCTTCAGGATACTTGCATCTACAAGATGCTTTTCCTTAAAATAATATTACATTATGTTCTTATATCAATTCAAAATGAAAAATCAACCCCCAATACAATTTAAATATTACATTTCACCCCAACACTTTGTTTGTCTATACAATTATACTTATATCCTTATGAGGAGGTTGCATGCTTTATTTGTGATTCTTCAAAGCTCGCAACTTCCCCTCATATGTTGAACTGTTAAAAACATAGCCGTACACATTTTCTTTTTTGCTCCATATAGTAAGAGAGATCTGGGAAGATTATCGCGATATTTTGCTCTATTTATCTCCAAAATACCTGCAACATTCTTTAGAAAAAAATACTTTTTTTATGATATCCTTCTATGGAGGATCGGATAAATATCCTGTATTTATATATCTTATTATATCAAAACATGAATTAAATCAATAATGATATATCATTCAAGTGTCCATGTGTAGATGCATATCAGCAAGTTTACATAAAATATTATGCTGAGTGAATGACAATAATTTTTTTTATATTCACTACAACAAAAAGACCTTTTAGGGCATTAAAATTACGGCGTGCATGTGAACAAATGCCATAAATAATAGTTTTACGATGCACTTTTTATAGCGTGTCATGAAAAAGCCATACATGTCATATTTTTGCCTTAATTACGATGTGCATATGCGGGTCGTAATATTCATGACGTGCATTGTGTGTCGTCTAAGTCTAATATCAAAGACGACACAACTTGCATGCCGTAAATGCTAAAAAGTTCTGGCGGGATTTACCTTTTGTTTGTCGCCAAATTTTTTCCCCAAAATTGAAACCCCTCTTTTCCTTCTTTCCCCCTTCGAGAAAAGCTCAAACATAATATTAGCTCTTCCTTTTTTTTCCAGAAATCCAACGAAAGAGAAAAGAAAAAAACCTCAAGGATTCGGGAAGGTAATTGATCTAACCCTATTTATTTTTATCTAACCCTATTTTGCATTTCTGTAATGGTTTCCTTCCCTCTTTTGTTAGATCAGATCTACAACACACTGCCACCTCGATGCGTTCCGCAGGCCGTAGCCCGCCACCAACTCCCGTACAGTAGAGCAGGACGCCGACTCGACGCTTGCGCTGACGGACCATGGACAGTGGCGATAGAGTCGAGCCATCCTCTCCGGCCTCCACCTCCGCTTGCACCGCACACTCCTCAATACGGCCTTCGCTAGCAGGTGGTGCAGGTCCCAACCAAGAAAGTTCAAGTGGTCCAGATGTGGGCACCTTCATTGACATTGTGTGGGTTTCCTCTAAGTATTGCTCACTTTTAACCTCTAATTTCTTCATGTCTCTGTAGAAAATTCAACATCAGGTATGGTTTTATTGATTGTGATCCTTTAGCTCGTTAAGGGCCGGATAGATTAATTATCTGCCTATGACGATCGAGACTTAGAACCTGTTATTTGTTTAATAGTCAAGGCATGTGATGATTCCTTACATGCCTATGTTTGTGCCTCCAGTAAATTGGACATGGTATGATGATGATAGAAGGGTGTGGCTTGGTATTTGTACGATGTAGGATTTGCTGTCTCCTTATTATTTTGGCACAATGTTTGATAGCCATTTGCAGTTTGTTTCCTAGTAAACTAGTTCACTGTTGGTTTACTCTTCCTGACGGTGGAATGCTTTTATTGTTTCTTTGGGTTGCTTGCTATCTGTTTGTTTTATTGGCCAGAACTGTGAACATGCAGCTATTGTAGTATCATTGAGATAATGTGAATTTGTAATCGGCCATGTACGACGACTTCAACAAGTGAAGTTCTCAATAATATAAAAAGTGTGGCTGAAAGGATATATGTCCACTACCATGCTCTTACTAAAAACAACAGCTATATGGAGCTTGAACAAACCACATTCGACATGTTGGGGGCCCTTAACAGGCCATAAATACCAGAGCCTTTTATGATTAATTTACATGGGTGGCCCTTAACAGACCATGTTCAATATGTGTGCTATTTGAGCTTAGCATGCATAGAAGATGGTAACTAGATTGGTATAGATGGTATGTGCTTTAGAATATTGTCTTTACCAATAGCTTTCTGGTATATTTTCTTGAAGTGTGCGAGGGTGTGTTTTTGAATTTTGCGGTCGGGCAACTTTTTCATTTGGCATAAAATTTTGGCTGATGTTTTGGAAATGAAATACCTGTGAATTGATGCTATTTTTGTTGGTTATAATTGTTTGATCACGATATTACATGTAACTCCCTTCAGAGGCATACAACTATTTCCTTGAGAGAGTAGATAACCGAAGATGTATATGGTTTGAGGCAATTGGATGCATGCTCATAGAATGATGCAAGTAATATTCCTTTCGAGTCTTTGACTAATAACAGATGTGAAATATGATGGAAAATTCTGTTAGAGCAGAATTCTATCCTATAATTTATTGTCTGATACTGATACCCAACAAAAATGTTTACTTGGCTATGTGTTGGCATTTTCTTAAATATTAGCTCAACTGTTCAGGATTGTGCCTGAAATAGCTTGGCATCCAACTCTTATTCATGACCAGAAGATTTCAAAATTTAACAAAATACAAGCAATCATAATATATATATATATATATATATATATATATATATATATATATATATATATATATATTGATAATTGTGGTGAACTCGCCTCCACTGGGGCTCGAACTCCCGACCACTCGGGCCGCATGCAACTTTCTTAACCACTAGGCTAGAGGTCATTTGCATATATATATATATATATATATATATATATATATATATTGAGCTCGGAGACCTAACATACAGCCAACCGCTGGTTTATGATAACAACATCATCTTCTGCAAGTACTGCCAGATGTTCGGTCACTTCATGCAGCACTACTTCCGTGCCCACCCCGACCTTAAGAAGTCTAGGCCGCACAACCAAAGTACATCGGCTGCCCACCGAAGCCCTGACACAGCTCATCAAGATCCGTACCCCAATCTCCCCCGGATGATTGACGGCCCTACTCCACCTGCCGCGCTCTTCGGCCACCCCCGTCCGACCAACATGCCTACCTCCGCGATCGTCCCTTTCAAGCCTCCTGACATCTCTCTCAACAATTCCTTTGAACTTCTCTCAAGCATCGCCCCCGATGGGACGGTCGACGACTCCAGTGAACCCACTTCGTCTATCCACAGCCGAGACGTTCAACCAGATTCCCCTCTGTAAGCCCCCTGAATTTCCGGGATTTATTTTCGAATTTCCTAAACGATTTATTCTCGATAATTCATTCTATTTAAATTAATTTTGATCATTAAATGCTCTTTACCGTGACTTGGAATTCTAGAGCAACAGGGATGCCAGTCTCTGGAAACTTTCTTCTTGAAGTTTGTAGTAGACGAGATTATCTTCATATTGATATATCGTGTCCCACTCGAACTTGTTTCCTTGTGCTCCATTTGTTTCGCGCAACTTTCGGGTCAATTTAGACCAATTTATCGTCTGCCGTAATTCGTGATTTAATTTCCAACTTAATTTTCGGGCCCGACATCGGTCCAATCCAGACGACCCAATATATGGCCCTGGCATGTTTTGAGCCTACTATGCACGTGCCACTTGCGTGCCACCGATCTGATCTCCCTTGTGCTCCCATTCCATCCGTGATTTTTATTTTGGTTTAATTTATAAATTAATTAAATCTTGGCTTCGACTTTGTCCAAACTTGGCCCAACGTCCGACCCAGTTTGGCATGGACCCTACCATGACTGCCCATACACCCCACTGATATTTTCTTATTTTTTTCCTCTACTCGAAAATATCTCTATATATATACAAATATCTCATTTATCCCTATCTATTATATATATATAATATCTCTCCCTCTCTCTTCATTTAAACACTCTCTCTCTCTCCGTACTAACACAAACACACCCCACTCCCTTCACAGCCGACCTCCTCTCTCTCTATTTTTCTCTCCCCTCTCTCTCTCTAATAATATATATCTCTCACTTCTATATATAATATATATACACATATATATTATATATATATATATATATATATATATATATATATATATATATATATATATATATATATATATATATATATATATATATATTATATATATATATATATATATATATATATTTATATATTTATATATATATTTATATTTATATATAATATATATATATATATATATATATAATATATATATATATTATATATATATAATATATATATTATATTTTATATATATATAATATAATATATATATATATGTATAATATATATTTATATATATATATATTATATATATAATATATATATATATTATATATTATATATATATATATATATATATATATATATATATATATATATATATATATATATATATATATATATATATATATATATATAATCTCTCTCACTCTCTCTCCTTCCCATCACACAAACACACCCCCTCCCCATTCCTGCCGACAGCAGCCATGCCCCCACCATTCTTTTTCTTCTTGTTCTTCACTTTTCCTTCCTCTTCACACTTCTCATTCTTGTCATGTTCTTCTTCTTCTTCTTCTTAAGTCATTAACACCACCATCACCATTATTATCATAATCATTATCACCACCCTCACCATCTTCACGAGCTCGACCACCATCGCTACCACGAGCTCCACCACCAACACCAACACGAGAACAGCCACCACCACCTCCATGAAAACCATCACCACCATTCTCTCCTCCACCGAACCACCATCAAACTCCACCCCATCCTCACCATTACCATCATCAACTCTTAACCACCACAACCACTTCACCACCGCCGTCGCCACGACCACCCCGCTAATCCCCGGCTATGCGCCGCCGCCGCCCATGGCAGCACACAGCAGCGCTGCGACAATGCAGCAGCAGCAGGCCGCGCAGTAGCAGCTGCAGTGGCGCGCGTGGCAGCGGCCATTCCGGCCAACCGCGCGCCGCCGCTGTCGCGACCGCCGTCGCCGGCGACCCCCCCAGCCGTGCGCGAGGCTGGGCGACCCCCCTCGACAGCGTTTCCTTCTCCGACGTACCACATACCCGATCCGTGCATTTTGCACGAGATCCCGCCGTGACGCGCGCGGGAACGGAACACAGAATTCGCGCCCGAGACAGCAACTTTGCACGCATTTTTCGGGAAATCCGACCGTTGTATCGACGAACTTCTTACTCCGTCGCAATCTCGTTATATAGCACTTCACTCTCCCCAATTTTCGTCCGTTAATTTTGTCATTTGATACCTCAAAACTGGCCACCAAGTTGACGTTTTAATTGAACTATTTTTGGACAGTTTCGTGACGCCAACTACGCGGGTTCGTGTCTTCGTCGTCGCAGCTCCGTTTTGCACGCCACCCATTCCTGTGTACAGCTGGTATAACCCTCTTCCTGCCTCCTTTAGATTTTATTTCAGTTTGAGCTTGTTCGGTCGATCGAATTCGACGCCAAATTTGGCCGTTCGAATTTTTAGTGTTGCACTTGTAAAATTCCGTTTTTTAATCCGGGACTCCGGATTCAATTTCTGACATCACCAGTAGAATCGTGGCATCATTCTGGCATGTTTTCATATAAAGTTTGCTTGATTTGGAGAACGTGGGCCCTGGCACGAATTTCGGTGGAAAGTGGGTCCCACTTTCTGAGTCAACGGGTCACATTGAGATCGGCTCATCGAAATCCAATTCCGGATATACCATTGAGTTCGTATCGTCATTCTGGACTCGTTGACATATAATTTGCTAGGTTTTAGTAGACATTGGTTCCGACACGCATTTCGGTACAAGTCGGATACCAATATCCGGGTCAGCGGGTCATTTTGAGTTCGGCTCATCAGAATCCAATTTCGGATATACCGTTGAGTTCGTATCATCATTATGGACTCATTGACATATAATTTGCTGAGTTTTGAGGACATTAGCTCCGACACGCTTTTTCGTGCAAATCAAAATTTTAATGTCCTGGTCAACGGACCAATTTGAGATCGGGTCAACGGAATCCAATTCTGGATATACCGTTGGGTTTGTATCGTCATTCTGGATTCCTGGACATATAATTTTTTAGATTTTGTGCACTTTTATTTTGGCACGTTTTTCGGTGCAAAATGTGTCCAACGACGGACATCATTTTGGTCCAAAATTACCTTTTTGCCCCTGTATCCAAATTAGACTTATGGACAGGCTATTCTAGCTATTTCGACCATTCTGGACACGTTGGTGATGTTAGTTTCATCATCCGACAACATCTGTAGATTTCTTCCCTTTTGGTCGTCCTATTATTATAATATTTTCTCCTTATGGGTTGTTTTAGAGACCCGTCGGTTTCAGTAATTTCTAAATCACTGAAATTCATAAGTTGACCTTGTAGATGTTTTTAGAGACTAGCTTGACCTTTTTTGACCATAGTTGACTACTTTGACTGAACGTCAAAGTAGAGTCAACATTTGACCTAGGTTAGACTAGTTTTGACCTTGGTTGACCACAGTTGACTATATTGACCAAAAGTCAACCGGAAGTCAACCGTAGCCTAAAATTGACCAGAACTAGACCAAAGTTGACCAGTTGACCCAAAGTCAACTATTAGTCAACGTTAGTCAAGTTTGACCCGAGTTGACCTAGGGTTGACCAGTTGACCAGAAGTCAATTGTAAGTCAACCCTTGACTTAGATTGACCTAGTTTGACTTGCTTTGACTTGCCTTGACCTAGTTTGACTTGGTATGACTTGATTTTACTTCCAAACCCTTATATTGATGCAGTATCCCACCTATAGGTCCTCGAGGCACTGTTCTTGGACTCAGTTGACATATTCCACCAGATCGCAGGCGAGTATATTCTCTGATAACTTATTCCCAATTTATGATAATTGTTATGATTCATGTACTTAGTGTAGATATGCTTATTCCTGACATATGGTTCTCACGGATTGGTATTCCTGGATCCCGACGAAAGATGTTTCTCCTTCTTAGGTTGGGATGTATTGTGCAAGCTCCCTTGTAGCTCTTGCTCAATATAAGGTCACTAATTCTAGAGAAGATTAGCTCCCTTCTCATTAGAATCTCGTGCAGTGACGTGTCCTGTTTGGATCCATTCTACCAGTTGGGGTAGGGGGAGTAGTAGCGTATGCCTGTGATCATATCCCCTTGCATTCTTGAACAGTGTGAGTCATATACCGCACTTATGACTTGCCAGGCTAGTTTTTACAGGTACCCAAGCCGATCACAAGTTAAAACTACTACTCACACACATTGGATATATGGCTTACCTTGATTTGTGTACATACCATGATTCAGTTCTACTTTCTGGTTCTAGCTCTAGCTCTACAGCTTACCATGTCATGATACATATATGTACACTCCATGATTTCAGTGTATATGCTCTATTTACAGTCTTATGGCTTTTATTCTATCTTGAGATCTGTTATGAGATATATGTACTCGTTCCATCCTGACCGGATATGTTGACAAAATTTTAGTAGTAGTTGTGCCCTCAGTATTGAACTTCATGATATTGCTAGCTGAGGTGGATCTCACTATTCTTCTATGTGAGTTGCCTGGTAGTTATCCTTAGTTAGTCTTGTTGTTCCTTCTTTATTTTCCTGTCTTATGATTCCTTCTAGTAGTTTCTAGTTGTTCTTGTGCTTTAGTTATCTTTCTTGTCTTATCTTTCTTAGTTTTTGTGATGTGACATGAGTACATTTCTAGTTTATGGATCTTTAGATGTTGTAGTTAGTATAGTATACTTGACAGCGCTCTACCGCCGATACTGCGGAGTAGGTTGGGCGTGGCCCACGTATTCATACCCGTATATCCAGGTGCGGGTCGTGACACATTTTTAGTGGTGGCCCACGCAGACCAGTCTTTACAATTAATGCGAAGTCATGGTAGTACTTGAGCTTATCTATACTACTGCGAGCCTGCCCTAGGATTAAGGTTGAGTCATGGAATATTTTAGGATTTGGGTACTCAGTCACATATTAGGAACTTTTGGTAGATTCTAGGGATGACCCATGGGAATCTTATTTCAAACTTTTCGAAACTTTTCCCATTTGTTCTTGTCCATCCTGATTTCTGAAACATCTGTCCGTTATCAACTTTATTCCTTCTTGGGATGAGTTTGTGGACCCCAGAGGGAAGTTATAAGTTGGACTTGTATATCATCTAGGTTGGGGAGAGAATATGATTTACCAACCTCGTATCATGGTCGAGGTTTGTTTTAGATTATATTCCACCATTTTTTACCTTGACCTATGTAGTACCTTCGGGACTTTCCCTAAGATTTTCTTCTGAACCCTATCTCGGAAGTTGTTTCCGTTGTTTCTATTAACTTACCCTTGACTTGTTGTTGAATTTTAAATCTTAATATTCGTTGTTGACCTTTGATCTTGTTTTGGATAATTCTTTTAAGAATTGAGTTAAGATATCCTGATAAACATATTTTGGATGAGGACGATGAGAACGGTGTCTACTTTATTTATGGAGTTTAGAATTCATCACAGTCATATTAGCTAGCGAGACAAGGACATGGAGCCTGATTTGGATATACTATCCTAGTTATATCATTTAGATTCTCTTGCAGCCATACCGGTTGGCGTGGTAAGGAATCTAGGCGACATAATTGTAGGGTGTATACCATAGTTATGGACTTCATTGTTTATTACCGCTATGCTTACTGGCGTGGCAAAAATTCTGGCAACATGATTTGGGATGGACATGTATGGTTATCAGATCGTATCTTAAATTGATTCACTTATTTTAACCTATTGGGCAAGAGTAGTTCCTACTAATACTTCTTGTTTTCCCATTCTTCTCTTCCTCGTCGCATGATGATTTTCTCATCTTACCCTTACTTCCTCCGTCTTGATCAATTATGTCTTGATTCCACCAATTACCTATTTCGTATCTACTTCTGTCAGCCATACTTTGAAAACCTTGAAAATTTTAGAATTTTCATATCTTTTTATCTTGGAAGAAATCGAGGAAGTATCGTAATCATCCGTCTCGGAGTAGACATTGTTGGTAGTAGTCGAAGTAGAGCGAGATGATTACCCCGACTTCCTCCTACGATCCCATATTCTAGTTTCTATGATAACAGAAGCAATTCAATTCTACATCCTTAATTTGTTTATTATATTTCATATCGTGTGATTGATCATATCTGATTGACCAATCGATTCTGGTTGTCTAGTTTATGGTGCCAAAGAGTCTTGATTGTTGATTAAACTTAAATAGTTTCGAATTCCATTGTGATATGATTTCCTTCTTAGATGCTCGTGTCCAGATTTTGTTGATTTTGTTCTCCATCTTACCCAAATTTTGATTTACTCGAAGGTTGATCAACTTAGATCGTATTGAGACAAATTTCTTTATCGTGGTTGGATTTCAATTCTATTAACCCTCGTGCATTGACTTTCGATTTGAGCATGTTTGGATTTTGAAACACTCGTGCCTATACTCTTTTCGACTTTAATTTGATTTTCTGATTATATCTGAAATTTCCTTGTGCTTAATCATGCCTAGATGATCTAGCGTGACTAAGACAACTTGGAGTTCCTTGATCGTAATTTTAACGATCATAACTATGCATATCATCTTGCTTCTAAATTGTGCTTTTAAGACCTTGATTTTGAATTCATGATTTATTCGTCATTCACAACTGAACTTGGATCTTGATCGTGCTTATGTGACCTATACTCTGATTTCTATCAATTCTATCTCTCAATCGTGCTATACTCAATTTTTCTTTCCATTTGCTTTTCTTAGCCTTGTTTTAGATTATGACTATCCGACTTTGATTTTCATGATCTTGATAATCTTAATCCTAAATCTAATTTCATCAAGCTGAAATCCTGTTAATCAATGTTTGACTCGATTGCAACCGGACGAAACTCAAGTTTTGATTTCGTTGTCATATCTAAATCGTGCCCCAATGACTTGACTTATTTCTAAAATCACGCACATATGATTTTCTTCGTATCATGATTCTATCGTGCCAAATCCTCGTGCCTGAACAATTTTAAATCGATTATCTTGATCGTGCAAAACTCGTCATTTTTGGATCGTGCCTAAAATATTGCCTAAATCTTCTATCCTATTTTAACCCCCACTACCAACCTTTAATTTCGAGGACGAAATTTTTATAAGCTGGGTAGGATGTAAGCCCCCTGAATTTTCGGGATTTATTTTCGAATTTCCTAAATGATTTATTCTCGATAATTTATTCTATTTAAATTAATTTTGATCATTAAATGCTCTTTACCGTGACTTGGAATTCTAGAGCATCAGGGATGCCAGTCTCTGGAAACTTTCTTCTTGAAGTTTG
This sequence comes from Iris pallida, assembly GCA_029216955.1. Classification (NCBI taxonomy): domain Eukaryota; kingdom Viridiplantae; phylum Streptophyta; class Magnoliopsida; order Asparagales; family Iridaceae; genus Iris; species Iris pallida. The sequence goes on from JANAVB010031619.1 coordinate 11,270,576, forward strand.
TAGTAGACGAGATTATCTTTATGTTGATATATCGTGTCCCACTTAAACCTGTTTCCTTGTGCTCCATTTGCTTCGCGCAACTTTCGGGTCAATTTAGACCAATTTATCGTCTGTCGTAATTCGTGATTTAATTTCCAACTTAATTTCTGGGCCCGACATCGGTCCAATCCAGATGACCCAATATATGGCCCTGGCCTGTTTTGAGCCTACTATGCACGTGCCATTTGCGTGCCACCGATCTGATCCCCCTTGTGCTCCCATTCCATCCGTGATTTTTATTTTGGTTTAATTTATATATTAATTAAATCTTGGCTTCGACTTTGTCCAAACTTGGCCCAACGTCCGACCCAGTTTGGCATGGACCCTACCATGACTGCCCATACACCCCACTGATATTTTCTCATATTTTTTCCTCTACTCGAAAATATCTCTATATATATACAAATATCTCATTTATCCCTATCTATTATATATACACACACACACACACACACACACACACACACACACACACACACACACACACACACACACACACACACACATATATATATATACACACACACACACACACACACACACACACACACACACACACACACACACACACACACACACACACACATATATATATATATATATATATATATAATATCTCTCCCTCTCTCTTCATTTAAACACTCTCTCTCTCTCCTTACTAACACAAACACACCCCACTCCCCTCACAGCCGACCTCCCCACTCTCTATTTTTCTCTTCCCTCTCTCTCTCTAATAATATCTATCTCTCACTTCTATATATAATATATACACACACACACACACACATATATATATATATATATATATATATATATATATATATATATATATATATATTATAATCTCTCTCTCTCTCCTTCCCATCACACAAACACACCCCCTCCCCATTCCTGCCGACAGTAGCCCATGCCCCCACCATTCTTTTTCTTCATCTTCACTTTCCCTTCCTCTTCACACTACTCATTCCTGTCATGTTCTTCTTCTTCTTCTTCTTCTTCTTCTTCTTCTCCTTCTTCTTCTTCTTAAGTATCAACACCACCATCACCCTTATTATCATCATCATCATTATCACCACCCTCACCATCTCCACGAGCTCGACCACCATCGCCACCACGAGCTCCACCACCAACACCACCACCAGAACAGCCACCACCACCTCCATGAACACCATCACCACTATTCTCTCCTCCACCGAACCACCATCAAACTCCACCCCATCCTCACCATTACCATCACCAACTCTTAACCACCACAACCACTTCACCACCGTCGTCGCCACGACCACCCCGCCATGCCCCGGCTATGCGCCGCCGCCGCCCACGGCAGCACGCAGCAGCGCTGCGATAATGCAGCAGCAGCAGGCCGCGCAGTAGCAGCTGCAGTGGCGCGTGCGGCAGCGGCCATTCCGACCAACCGCGCGCCGCCGCGGCCGCCGCCGCCGCCGTCGTCGACCCCCCTAGCCGTGCGCGAGGCTGGGCGACCCCCCTGGGCAGCGTCTCCTTCCCCGATGTACCACATACCCGATCCGTGCATTTTGTACGAGATCCCGCCGTGACGCACGCCGGAACGGAACACAGAATTTGTGCCCGAAATAGCAACTTCGAGCACGTTTTCTATGAAATCCGACCGTTGGATCGGCGAACTCCTTGCTCCGTCGCAATCTCGGTATATAGCACTTCACTTCCCTCAATTTTCGTCCGTTAATTTCGTCGTTTTATACCTCAAAACTGGCCACCAAGTTGACATTTTAATTGAACTATTTTTGGACAGTTTCGTGACGCCAACTTCGCGGGTTCGTATCTTCGTCGTCGCAGCTCCGTTTTGTGCGCCACCTGTTCCTGTGCACAGCTGGTATTACCCTCTTCCTGCCCCCTTTAGATTTCATTTCAGTTTGAGCTTGTTAGGTCGGTCGAATTCGACGCCAAAGTTGGCCGTTCGAATTCTTAGTGTTGCACTTGTAAAATTCCATTTTTGAACCCGGGACTACGGATTCTATTTCTGACACCACCAATAGACTCATGGCGTCGTTCTGGCATATTTTCAAATAAAGTTTGCTTGATTTGGAGAACGTGGGTCCTGGCACATATTTCGGTGCAAAGCGGATCCTACTTTCTGAGTCAACGGGTCACATTGAGATCGGCTCGTCGGAATCCAATTCCGGATATACCGTTGAGTTCATATCGTCATTCTGGACTCGTTGACATATAATTTGCTAGATTTTAGTAGACATTGGTTCCGGCACGTATTTCGGTGCAAGTCGGATACCAATATCCGGGTCAGCGGGTCATTTTGAGTTCGGCTCATCAGAATCTAATTCTGAATATACCATTGAGTTCGTATCGTCATTCTGGACTCGTTGACATATAATTTGCTGAGTTTTGAGGACATTAGCTCCGACACGCTTTTTCGTGCAAATCGGAATTTCAATGTCCTGGTCAACGGACCAATTTGAGATCGGGTCAACGGAATCCAATTCTGGGTATACCGTTGGGTTCGTATCGTCATTCTGGATTCGTGAACATATAATTTGTTAGGTTTTGTGCACTTTTATTTTGGCACATTTTTCGGTGCAAAGTGTGTCCAACGGCGGACATCATTTTGGTCCAAAATTACCTTTTTCCCCTGTATCCAAATTGGACTTATGGATAGGCTATTCTAGCTATTTCGACCATTCTGGACACGTTGGTGATGTTAGTTTCATCATCCGACAACATCTGTAGATTTCTACCCTTTTGGTCATCCTATTATTATAATATTTTCTTCTTTTGGGTTGTTTTAGAGACCCGTCGGTTTCAGTAATTTCTAAATCACTGAAATTCATAAGTTGACCTTGTAGATGTTTATAGAGACTAGCTTGACCTTTATTGACCATAGAGGACTATTTTGACTGAACGTCAAAGGTGAGTCAACATTTGACCTAGGCTAGACTAGTTTTGACCTTAGTTGACCACAGTTGACTATATTGACCAAAAGTCAACCGGAAGTCAACCGTAGCCTAAAATTGACCAGAACTGGACCAGAGTTGACCAGTTGACCCAAAGTCAACTATTAGTCAACGTTAGTCAAGTTTGACCCAAGTTGACCTAGGGTTGACCAGTTGACCAGAAGTCAACTGTAAGTCAACCCTTGACTTAGATTGACCTATTTTGACTTGCTTTGACTTGCCTTGACCTAGTTTGACTTGGTATGACTTGATTTTACTTCCAAACCCTTATATTGATACAGTATCCCACCTATAGGTCCTCGAGGCACTGTTCTTGGACTCAGTTGACATATTCCACCAGATCGCAGGCGAGTACATTCTCTGATAACTTATTCCCAATTTATGATAACTGTTATGATTCATGTACTTAGTGTAGATATGCTTATTCCTGACACATGGTTCTCACGGATTGGTATTCCTGGATCCCGACGGGAGATGTTTCTCCTTATTAGGTTGGGATGTATTGTGCAAGCTCCCTTGTAGCTCTTGCTCAAAATATGGTCACTGATTCTAGAGAAGATTAGCTCCCTTCTCATTAGAATCCCGTGCAGTGACGTGTCCTGTTTGGATCCATTCTACCAGTTGGGGTAGGGGGAGTAGTAGCGTATGCCTGTGATCATATCCCTTTGCATTCTTGAACAGTGTGAGTCATATACCGCACTTATGACTTGCCAGGCCGGTTCTTACAGGTACCCAAGCCGATCACAAGTTGAAACTACTACACACACATTGGATATATGGCTTACCTTGATTTGTGTACATACCATGATTCAGTTCTACTTTCCTGTTCTAGCTCTAGCTCTACAGCTTACCATGTCATGATACATATATGTACACTCCATGATTTTATTGTATATGCTCTATTTACAGTCTTATGGCTTTTATTCTATCTTGAGATCTGTTATGAGATATATGTACTCGTTCCATCCTGACCGGATATGTTGACAAAATTTTAGGAGTAGTTGTGCCCTCAGTATTGGACTTCATAATGTTGCTAGCTGAGGTGGATTTCACTATTTTTCTATGTGAGTTGCCTGGTAGTTATCCTTAGTTAATCTTGTTGTTCCTTCTTTATTTTCATGTCTTATGATTCCTTCTAGTAGTTTCTAGTTGTTCTTGTGCTTTAGTTATCTTTCTTGTCTTATCTTCCTTAGTTTTTGTGATGTGACATGATTACATTTCTAGTTTATGGATCTTTAGATGTTGTAGTTAGTATAGTATACTTGACGGCGCTCTACCGCTGATACTGCGGCGTAGGCTGGGCGTGGCCCACGTATTCGTACCCGTATATCCGGGTGCGGGTCGTGACACCCTCAGCCCAACAGTGTGGCCGAGAGACACATCCAGCCTCAGTCACATTTGACAGGAGTCATCATCACTCCCAGCATGCCACCCCACATCTCATTCCACAACTCAACTGAATCCATAATCTTCCCCTTCTGAGGACGCTCACTCTCCCCATAGTCCCACCCGACCCCCTCAACAGCCTGTAGAGGCTCAGATGGAGAGCCCGCCAGAACAGTATCCTGAACCCAGGCCTCTCGAGACTCACCAAACTCGTCCCACATCCGAAATGACTACCCCTAGCCTGTGGCTGGGCTCCCCCGGCACCCTCCCCCTCACATTGTAGACGTCCAACCCAGCTTTGACCTCACTTTAACCGACAGATTTTGGCAAGCAAAGGAAGCAGGTTTCCTGGAGCACGGCAATCCCTTAAGTGCCCTAGAAGAAACCGAAAAAGACTCCACTACATCCTTGACAGATGACAACGGTAGCAGGGAACCCGGCGGGCCTAGCACCGAAGTCAACGGGGCCACCATCACACCCACACAAAAAATCTCTTCTAAAAAGAACAAAAATAAACAAAAGCAGCAGAAGGCTAGGACTACGAGGTCTACGACGAAGCTTAACCACCCCCCTCCCACTATCCCATCAAATGCTTAACATCATATCCTGGAACGTGAGAGGGCTTAGAAACAAACCAACGCTGAACAGAATCCTCAGCCTCAAGAAAACTAATTGTATAGATATCCTTATCGTTATTGAACCTAAAATCCTCCCAAAAAAAAATCAAAGCCACTCAACTCAAGCTAGGATTCCCTCATGACATCACCGGTTGTAATGACATCTGGATCTTTTTCAGGCCTGAATTCAAATTTTCCATCATAAAAGATTCGCCTCAGGCTCTCTCTTCACTACTAAAATATAAGGTTTTAGCGACGGCCCTATTCGTCGAAAATCCGTCGGTAATTCCCATTACCGACGGATTTCCGACGGATACGGGCTGAAAAAATCTGTCGGGAAAAACCTCGTCGCTAAAACTAGCTCGTCGCTAGTCCGCCGCTCTGCGACTAATTAGCGACGGATTTCCGTTGGCAAAATAAAAAATTTTAGCCACGGTAAGCCGACGGTTTCCCGTCAACATCGACATGTTAAATTTTTAATATATTCATACAAATAGCGACGGACAATACATCGCTAACTCGTCGCTAACCGCGTATCAGAGGTTTTCTGATACGCAATATCCGTCACTAGAGCGTCGCTAACGTCGACGGATTAGCGACGCATGAGCGACGGATAATACGTCGCCACACTTCTGGAAATCTTCCATATTTCGAGAACATGATCGACGGGAAATCCGTCGCCATTCCGTCGCCTCTCGACGGATAATCCGTCGGTAAGCTGTCGTTATCTGATATTCGTACAATTAGCGACGGATAATTCGTCGCTAAGCTAACACGAAGCAGTCGCTACATACACTACCTCGTCAGATTTGCGACTACGTTGCGACGGATAATCTGTCGCCACCCTTCTCGAAATCTTCCATATTTCCAGAACATGATCGACGGGAATTCCATCGCCATTTTGCTGTAGTGTCCCGCTCCGCGAAGGCACTAGATAAACAGAAAGATCGGATTGCTGGCTCTGCAACAGAAGACGATTAATCTGGGTGAGTGGACAAAGACTCATTTTATGATTCGCTTACGCCTTAAGAATCTGAGTTTTTGATTGAATGCTTTTGTTAATAACAAGACTGTAATCTTGAGTATGCTTAAAAGAGAACCTGCCCCTTGTCTGCTAAGAAAAGAGATCTGTATCCTGCCTGAAAAGAAGATGGAATTGTTTATGACTTGTTCGATATATGCATGATTCATTTGATATCGCATGCGCATTGGGGAATCCACTTAGTGACGAGCTGAACCCTAGAGAGTCACAGCGGCTAGCGACAAGCTGAACCCATGAGAGTCACAGCGGTTAGCGACGAGCTGAACCCAAGAGCGTCACAGCGGCTAGCGACGAGCTGAACCCATGCGAGTCACAGCGGTTAGCGACGAGCTGAACCCGTGGGAGGCACAGCGGCTAAGATGGAAATGATTGTGGCTTTTCAAAGATGTGTTTTCAAAAGATATGTAAACTGACTCTGTATGCATGGAATGAATCTAGGTAAAACTAGCAAGATCACATCACAAGAAACGTTTTCTCACTAAATGAACAGTGATCGTTTCAGACAAATGTAGCTCTTTGTTCACACATTCACCAGTATGCTGATATACTGACCCATCATCAGTCTGCATGCAGGTGCACCATGCATCGAGAAGGATAGCCCGAAGCGATAGCCCGTGCCTCATCCTCAGGAGCCAGAAATCAGAAGAGATGCCAAGAGATGACATCTGTACAAGAGTTTGGTTTTGTATATAAAAGGATGTAATGTATGGGAACGGGATCATTGTAATCTGTAAAGTTCTGAGAGAATGTAATATTGTATCAGAGAGAATCGAGAGCTTGTAATCTGTTCAAATGAAATCAATAAAGAGAAATGTTCTTGTTACTATTGTGTTCAATACTTGTATTCTGAAATATGTCCGCTGCTGCTTCAATTATCTGCGATACGTTCCGCTGCGTATTGTCAACCTTGTCTATCTTGTCTTGTTCCAGGTCTTGGCCTTGTGCAAGCGCAACTTAGGCTTGCACGGCATCACGCCTTAGCGAGGACGAACGGTCCCAAAGAGCCCGAAGCGAGGACGAAAGGGACTCTGCGGGATCGGGGCGTGACATTTGCCGCTTAAATGTCGCTATCTTATATTCATACAATTAGCGACGGAAAGTTCGTCGCTAAGCTGCCGCGAGGCCGTCGCTAAATACACTACCTCGTCGGATTAGCGGCCATTTGGCGACGGATAATCCGTCGCCATGCTTCTGGATATCTTCCACATTTCAAGAATATGAGTGACGGAAAGTCCGTCGCCATTTCGTCGCAAAAATATTCCAGAAACAGGCCGATGGATAATCCGTCGGGAACCCATCGCTAGCTGCAAACGTCCGTCGGCAGACCGTCGACAAGCCGTCACTACCTGCAAACGTCCATCGGTATTCCGTCGGTAATCCGTCGCTAACTGAAATATTTTTGAAAAAAAATTTACAGGAAAGAGACTATTCCCTGTAATATGATATATTCAGCATCCACATTACACAAATATAACATATCCGACATCCAATATATCCAACAAATATCCATATTGCCAACACAATATCTCCAAACATCCAATATATCACAACATACACAAAAATTATCCAACACAATATCCAACACACTATCACAACATACATAGCAAAAATCCAATCATAAACAAAATATCCAATATATACACATCCAAATCTATAAATGTCCAAAACATAAATAAAATCACTGAGAAGGAGGAGATGGATCGTCTCGTGCTCTCTCTGCCGCATCCGCTCTGCGTATATAATCCTCCACCATATGTGGCGGCACTTGGGACAAGACGTGGGCTGGAAGCGAACGTAGCTGCTCTGACGACATCATGTCAGGGAGCGCCGCGATAGTAGCATCCGGTACCAGGCAGGCCTCGGAAGAGCGGTCAAAAGAAAATCGTCCGGAACAAGAAGGACCAGGTCGATCCGAAGCACTGGCAGCAGCAGTAGACGGAGCGACAGCAGACGGACCAGGAGCAGACGGATCGGGAGCAGAAGAAGGATGCGGATAGTGCCCCAGCACTATCGACCACAAATCTAAAACCATCGTGGCAAGAGTCGCAAGCTGTGTCCTCACATCGTCTACGGGGGGGCACGGAAGGAGGCAGAGACGGTGGGTATCTCGGAGTCGACGTCTGCAAAAAAATTTCTATGGAACCAAAGCCGTACGTGTGCCTTTTCGTAAAGCCGCCGACGGATTCTATGAACACGTCGTCGTAGCGAGCGGCCATAGAAGAGGGCGTCTGGGTGGGCGTCATTTCGCCGACATCCTCGGTAAGGGGCTCAATCCGACGGAGTGCCTCACGATACGCAGCCTATCCAATGAATGTGTTTATACTATAAGTTTTTCTAAGTTATAATCTAAATCCTATGTTTTCCTAAGTTATAGTTTTAATCCTAAGTTTACCTAATTAATTTATAGTTATAATCATATGTTTTCCTAAGTTATAGTTATAATCATGAACGTAGGTACTTACATCTGTCTCCTGGGCCCTCGCGTCGACGAAGCTTCCGTCCTTCCGTCTCTTGTGCGTATGCACGAATACGTCGTGAGCGTTGACCGCATCAACATAAGCCGTACAGGTGCCTTTTCCGAAAGCCGCCGGCAGATTCTATGAACACGTCATCGTAGCGAACGACCATAGAAGAGGGCGTCTGGGTGGGCGTCGTTTCGCCGACATCCTCGGTAAGGGGCTCAATCCGACGGAGTTCCTCACGATACGCAGCCTATCTAATGAATGTGTTTATACTATAAGTTTTCCTAAGTTATAATCTAAATCCTATGTTTCCCTAAGTTATAGTTTTAATCCTAAGTTTACCTAATTAATTTATAGTTATAATCATATGTTTCCCTAAGTTATAGTTATAATCATGAACGTAAGTACTTACATCAGTCTCCTGGGCCCTCGTATCGACGAAGCTCCCGTCCTTCTGTCTCTTGTGTGTATGCACGAATACGTCGTGAGCGGTGACCGCCTTCGCCTCTCTCCCCTCCTTCACTGCCTGTTGGGTCTGTATACATAGAATTTAATTAACTTCGTATATTAATAGTACCGAATTAAATAGTGGAATGAATTTGCGGTATCTCACCAAATCTGCACGCGTCTGTGCGTGGGGCCTTGATCCTCCCGTATTCAGACCCGCGGCCAGTCTATTCACCTTGGCTTTCTCTAATTTTTCTTTGTATCGAGGAGTATTCATCTTCTCCAACATCTGCTCATAGTACTCCGTCCGGATCCAGTCCTTCTTCGTATGCGCCGTACGAAGGTCGTACACCGCATCCCGTATCTTCTTCCCGGTGGCGGCTTTATAGGTCCTACGAATCGCCTCCTCGCGATGGAGGGGCCACCAGAATGTCCTCTGACACACAAATTCAAATATCACGTAATTAAAAAATTAATAAATTAAAGAATAATTAATAATTAACCCTATGATATATACCCTCATCTCGTCGAGCCAGACGTACTGTCTGTCCTGAGGCACCTCAGAAAAATTGAGGTAGGGGCCATGGTAGTTTTTTCGGATAATGCACCCTAGACTCCGGGCAACATTCCACGAGAAAATCTATAAAAAAGCAACGACTGGATTATTGACTTGAATAAATGAAACAAATTTAATAAATTAACTTAAATTTACTTACGATTCACCCACGGGCCATATCTCTCGTCGGAACTCGCCTGTCGGCCTCTCTGGTGGCGTCGGAGGATCCGAGGGTCCGCGCATGTACTCCCCGATAACAGGATGAAACTGAATCCGGGGGTACTCCGGGGCCCACCATACAGTAACTGCTGGGTCCGATGCTGCATCTACTGATGCATCCGCTGGTACATCCGGTGGCGGAACGAATCCGCTAGCGGATGGAGGAAGGATCCGCTAACGGATGGTGTCGCAGGCCTCGAAGAAGATTGACGGCGGGAAGAGTGTGTGCTCGGGCTCTCCAGGTCGGGATGGGAGGTCACATCCCGGGAAGACATCTGGCGACCACGACCGCTACCACCACGCCCACACCCACGACCACCACCACCACCACCACGACCACGGCCAGCACCCCCAGCACGAGTGCTCGCAACCATGCCCTGTAAATAGAACACATAAATATAATTAATAATATAAAAGTATAAATGAATATAAAACTAAACTAAAATATATATACCAGCAGTAGGGCGACGAGTGTCGGCCAGAGGAGCAGGACTAGGAGTGCCATCTGCAAAAAGAAAATCATACAATAAGTAGATGGTCGAATGACAAAAATATGAACTGAAAGAAGAACACAGAAGTTTAATTTAAACTGAATCGTCCTCGTCAGCGGCCTCGACCTCGACAAAAACATGAACTAAAATATACCGATATTTAAACATCATCATCGTCCTCGTCCTCATCTTCATTCTCATCATCATCCTCATCCTCATCCTCATCGTCGACTTCATCTGTATCCTCATCCTCATCAAGTTCTTCTTCTTCTTCTTCTTCTTCTTCTTCTTCAGTCTCAATACTTGGGACAAGACGCCTCTTTCTTTCCTGGTTGACAGCTAAGTCTTGTATATCATCCTCTTTCTTCCCTCTATTTTCCTCAGCAGGAGGTATATCAACCTCTAATTCAACATCCATGGTATCCGACTGTTGTTCCAAGTATTAGGGCTTTTCGATCTCGTCCTCTTGGTATGCTGGGTCTCCAACGTTAAATGTATTTCTAGATTTAATCTTGCATACTGTCCACCAGTCAAATCGATCTCTACGACGCCTTGGGTAGCTTGTATAGTAGACTTGAACAGCCTGACTTGCTATCGCAAATGTGTCGGACCCTCTATACCTCCTGCGATAATTTATATTGACGAATCCAAATTGTTTATCGATTCTCCAACCGATATTTAGTGTCTTATCGAACCACTCACATTTGAACATCACAATATGCATATCATATGGGGCACTATATTGTAAATCTACAATATCCCAAAGTACTCCATAATATTCAAAGTCTGGCTCGTCGTCATAGATGGTGCCTCTTATGCAAACACCAGAATCCTTAGTACTGAAGTTGTCATTACCAAATTCGGTATTTATAGCATGCTGAGTTGCCTTAAACTTGAAGCCATTAACGACATAGCCTGGCCAAGTCTTCGCATGCTTCTTCGGTCACAATGCCAAATAACGAATGCTCTCATTTATGAGTGTTGTTTCAGACAATAAAACCTGTAAACAAATAATGATAATTTAAATGTTTTACTTGCATATATTTTAATGGTAGTCGCATAACATATTGTCTCAGTTACTTACGTATTTTTGAAACCAGGTCGGAAAGGTACAACCAACCTCTCTTTGAAGTCCCTCATCGGTAATATCGAGTGTCCTTATTTTGACTTCATCTCTAAATACACTGTTAGAGAGAATAAAAATAAGTGTATTCACTTACTTCACCAAATTATAGATTATAACGAGGTGTAGTCACTTACTTCTCCAAATCTCTCACTTCTTGTATGTCACAATTTAACAATACATATCGGTGCGCGGCATCATACTCATCGTCAGTCAACCACCGATTCTTACTAGCCCCAATAGGCTTGCCCCTTAAATTGAATATACCTCCATCCTCAACGTCTTCGTCATTCCTTTGAGGTCTATTTCGATTTGTCTCGACATAAGTATCGAAATAAATGGAGCAGAAGTTTGACACATCCTCGATAAGATATGCTTCGCATATAGAAGCCTCTATATGAGCCTTGTTGCCAACTTTCTTCTTTAGATGGTGTAGGTACCTAGAAAGACAAATTATCTTGAGAATTGACAATGAATTATAAAATTCCACTTAAATTATATCGATTTTTATTTACCTTTCAAAGGGGTACATCCATCGATAATGAACAGATGTACCGACACGGGCTTCATATGGTAGATGAATCGGTAGATGCTCCATGCTGTCGAAAAAGCTCGATGGAAATATTTTCTCTAACTTGCAAATTGTTAAGACAATCTTCTCCTCAAGTTGTACAATATGTTGCACCGTCAGCTTAGTTGAACAGATATCCCTGAAGAATGTAGACAGCTCGGCCAACGGAACCCATACAGCAGAAGGCAACAACTCTCTCAAAGCAATAGACAGTAATCTTTCCATAAATACGTGGCAGTCATGACTTTTCATTCCTGTTAGCTTGCGTTCATTGAGATCAACGCATCTAGACAAATTTGACACATAGTCGTCGGGAAATCTTAAAGTAGATATCCACTTGCAGATTATTAATCTATCTTTCTTGCTCATTGTATATGGCGCTATAGGCTTACTTAATTGATCACCAGCTCCCTTTTCTATCAAGTTTAGATCATGACGTTTGCATATCTCGGCCATGTCTTATCTTGCTTTTGGATTGTTCTTCATCTTTCCTTTAATATCCATGACGGTATTGAAGACATTATCGAACACATTCTTTTCGATATGCATGACATCAAGATTATGCCTTAAAAGATTATCTTTCCAATAAGGCAAGTCCCAGAAAATACTCTGTTTGGTCCAGTTATGGCTTTGACCGAACCCCTCGACACGATTGTTCGATGGATCTTCCATTGCGGTGGGCAATTCCTTTACAACTTCCCAAATATCGTATCCTGACAATTTGGCAGGAGGATCAAGAAATTCTTGTTTTCCACATCTGAACGCGTCCTTGTTCTTTCGCCAAGGATGGCTCACGGGCAAAAATTGACGGTGACAGTCAAAGAAAAAAGTTTTTTCTCCATGTCTAAGGCGAAATGCCTTACTATTTTCCATGCATATCGGACAAGACATGTTGCCATGCGTACTCCATCCCGACAGCATACCATATGCTAGAAAATCATTGATTGTCCACATGAGTGAAGCTCTCATCTAAAAGTTCTGTTTCCTGGAAATATCATACGTCGTGACACTGATCTCCCACAGCTGTTTCAGCTCATCCACCAACGGCTGTAAATATATATCAATGTTCTTCGTCGAATTTTTGGGACCGGGTATGATAGCTGTCAAGAACATATAAGGAGTCTTCATACACATCCATGGTGGCAGATTGTAAGGGGTAAGAATGATCGGCCAGTATGAGTATTGAGATGCCGACTGTCCGAAAGGGGCGAAGCCATCAGAACATAGCACAAGGCATACATTTCTAGGCTCTGCAGCAAAATCTGGATGACACAAATTAAAATGTTTCCACGTCTCTCCATCCGAAGGATGTGACAATTCTCCTTCGTCCTTTATGTGTTCTTCGCTGTGCCACGTCATGTGTTTCGCTGTATTCAGAGACATATATGTAACACCCAGTTTTCCAGATGAGGGTATTTTTGAATTTTTGTAATTATAATTATTATTTAAGGATATTTATTTCATATTATGATTTTTAGTGAATTTTATGTAATTTTTTGTAGAATTGATTTTGGGCCTATAGTTGACTTTGACTAGTGTTGACTAGAAGACTAACCTAGTGACTAACCTAGGTTAAGACCCCTTGGTTAGGTTAAGTAAACTTGGTTTGACCTAATTTAGTGAAGTTTAAGTCATTGGAACTTGTTTGGAGAGATTTGGAGTTGATTGGACTAATATGGCTTATGACTTCTTAAGTCATGATTAATGACTTGACTTATAGCCCATAGGCCCACACCATGAACCAAACCTAACCCTAATCAGCCCATGGCAGCCACTATTGATCCTTTCCCCCTATTTAATCCCCTCCTAGAATTTAGGGCTAGCCTCCATTGGGATTTGTACAAGTTTTGGAAGAGGTTAGTCTCCATCTTTCTAAAATCATAGGAAATCCATTTCACCTCCATTTTCCTTCAAATCAATTGCATTAGGACCTAATTCTTCTGTTCCTTCTGTTTGTGTAAGAATATTTCAGAGTAGGATCAATTTGTAGGAGTTTTTGAGGCTTGGAGAACCATTCCATTTGGGGCTTTTATGAGCTTTGCACATCAATAGGTATAATCTATTCTAACCCATGAAATTCCTGTTTAATTGCGTTTCTAGGATTCCCTAGCCCTAACCTAACTGTACGAATAGGAATCCCCAAAAGTTGTGTCCATTTCGTGTCCTAACAGGACACGTATCAGTGTCATGTTTGACGTGTTTGATGTAATGCCTCAACCAACATTTTGTTCTAATTTTTAAAATGTATTTGAATAGAATCTTAGATCTAGGGTTTGCTTATTGATTTATATGTTTATTTCCTAGTTTTGGTGTCGTGTCGTGTCCACACGGGGACACGAATACGCTGACCGCACGGTGTGTACTGTGCCCTGCATCACGGGGTCAATAACTCTCGACACAGGACACGTGGACACGCCATTTTTGGCGAGGGGATTGGGGCATCATCTGCCACCATCCTTCCAAAAGATGGGTGTGCGTGGTTGCGTGTGCGAGGAGAAATCCTCCTCGTACTGGCCGTACTGGCCGCGCGCGTGCGCTGTGCACACGTGAGTATTGGCCACTGACACGGCTCTAAAGCCGACACGACACGAGTCTAGGACACTGTGCAGGGGCATGCACATGTAGCCCTACACGTGGCGAACACGTGGGCATGATCACGAGTCGTGTCGTGCCCTGTGTCGTGTCCTAGAGTGACACGCACGCGTGCACGACGCTGCATACTGTGTAGTGTCTGTGTGTAATTTTAGACGTGGACACGCCGTGTCCGGCTCTAGGGTGACACGAAAGGATTCCTGGGGACACGTGCACGTGTGGGGGATTGTTTACCAACCTTTAAAATGTATATTTAACATAGATTTGATTTCGAATTTGGAATTCCTATTTATCACTGATACCAGGTTTACTGTTTCGAAAATTTTTAGTTGAGTTCTGTTGCAAACCAAAATTGGATGTTTATTTGTCATGCATTGTTTCACACAGGTGTAATAGGACCTACAAGTTGGGTTTTACATGTCAGAACTGGGTTTTGCTCTTTGAATGATATTTTGAATTACTTGTTGAGGGTGGTATGATATGTGAACTGTTAAGTTCAATGTTTAAATTGCAATTTCCTGTTTTTTTTCTACTGGTAGAGTCCTGCACTCAAGTTCCTATTAAAACTAACTTTTCCTTGATGTTTAGTACTAGGCTAAACCCATTTCATTGATGCTTACTGCATGTGAGGGAAATGGGGGTTTAGGTGAGTAGAAAATAGGTTTTGTACTTAATTGTTTTCCTTGAACTGTCATTGCCATGTTGCACTATTGCACATCACACATTCCTGAAGTTATTCTGTGTTCTCTAAAACTGTTTTGATTTTGATTTCATGTTTTAATCATCTGCCACATTGTTCCCTATTCATGTGGACACCCTCATATAACCCACAACTGTCATTTAAATTGATTTCACTTTTGTCTTCATTCTATGGTCACATTCCTGAGAATCCTACTCACAGTTAGCTTAGGGTCTGAATGAACTGAGATGCTATACTATTTTCTTGCACATTTGGCACATATTGAATCACATGCTCATCCCCACAAACACAACCTTAGCCAACTATACATTTCAATTCCTGAACACTGTCAACTGATACGCTATTCCTGTGTAATGGTACCCTTTAAACTGTCAATTTAATTTCTAGTTTTAAATCTGAGAATTTGAACTGAAATTGATTCCTCTTCTTTTAACTGAGTTTGATTTCCCTTCTTAAACCAAACTTTGATGTTACTGGCCAATGGTTTTCAAGGGGATGTTGGATACGACATTGGGTTTGGAAAGTTTGTACTGTCAATTTGATTTCACTTATTGCATTGTCACTTTAATTCCCTGTTGGTGATTAGAAACTGTTTTCCTATTCCTGTTTGCTCACACACAGGTATTTATATGCTATATAACACTCTCATGACACTTGTTACACATAACCCTCTTGTACTCTCAACGCACACACACACACACACACACACATGAACACAAATGCACATGTGCCCTTTCCTATTCTTCAATGTATATGTGTATATACATATGTGTATATATATATATATATATATATATATATATATATATATATATATATATGTGATACATATATGTTGATACATATATGTGATACATATATAAAAAATATATATATATATATGTGATACATATACTATCATGTATTCTATATATTATATTGTGTGTACTATTTTATATTAGATACATATATGTTAATATGTGTATATGTAGATATGTGTTTGCTATAGGTAATATAGCCTATGGGCCTATAGCCTAGGGCTCATTACCTATGAATGTGGCTTGAATGCCAAAATAGGGTATAGTTGACTTGTATAATCTAGATGTGGTGCGTGCATGCTAGAATAGGCTGGTTAGTCCTAGTGAGACTTGACTAGACTAGGATTGACCTAGTTTGACTAGTGTACTTGATTGGGGTTGACCCAGAGTTGACCAAGATTGACTTGGACCTAGTTTAACCTAGACAGTTGACCAAGGTTGACTTAGAGTTGACTTTGACCCAGACTGACCTAGAAATTATGTAGATTGCATCATAAACATCATCTGTCTCTTTTTAAACATATTATAACCCATATTACTCTGTTTAGGACATTGTGACTCTGGTGCAGGCATTTGATATTATACTACTCTTTTCAGAGTAGCAGGCGAGTACATTTTCTGATAGTTCTTTCATTTATTTGTCAATTACTGTACTTCAGTTCTAGATAGTTTTATGTGATTCTTACAACACGTATGGATATTTCTGGATTCATGTATGTGACACACGTACCATCTGTCTGGCCTCTATTTTCTGGAACCACTACTGGCATCACCTTCTGGAATCACTACTGGAATCACCTACTGGAATCACTCTGGAATCACCTACTGGAATCACTCTGGAATCTTTGCTGGTATCATTATGTTTGGCTGGACTCATCCCGATTTCTCGTGTCGTTTACTGGATTCACTTATACTTGCTGGGCGGGGAAATATTGGAATAGCATGTGAATATACCCAAATATTGGAACCACTCCCTTGGAATTATAACCACTCCCTTGGAACCACTCCCTTTGATCACCAACTGGACTCACCTCATACCGGACTCATCTTGTACTGGAATCACCTGGTATCAGATTCATGTTGTCTGGATTTACTTAGGTTTTGCACTTGTTATATTTACATTGTGGACTTATTATGTTACCTTAGTTCAGCTAGACTTATTTTACATTCTTCATTGCCATCATTCTTCTCTTGTTTTAGTTACTTTACTTTTCTTGTATCTTACTGCTTCTCTATGCCACAACCTAAATTATAAACTGCCATATTCATCAATAAAACTATTTATAACTGCTTTATAGTTCTCTGTCATTTACTTGAGATTTCTTGATGAGTTGTACTCGTTCCTGTCCTGACTGGACCTGTTGAAATTTTACAGATGATTGCCGTGAGGACACATGCCCAACATATTATGGACCCGGAGACGGAATGACTACCTTTGGCCCCGACACTCAGGAGTGATCGGGATTTAGTTTAGCAGACTAGCATTTGTTTCCATGTTGAGCTTGTTATAGAAGTTTTGAGACTTGTGTAGTATTTGAGATTTGTTGAGAGTTGTTATTATTTTAGTAGTTGTTCTTCTATTCTTAGTTAATTCTTCTGTGTTTATCTTATCGTGCTTAGACTGTGATTGAGTTCAATATCTTATACTTGTCCTCCGTTCGGAGTTGATCATGATGAGTACATTATAATTGTGTGAGTTGCTGGTTAGATAGTAACCTAGGACAGCGCTCTACCGCCGACACTGTGGCGTAGGCTGGGCGTCGTTACGTATTCGTACCCTCACAGTGGGTGTGGGTCGTGACAATATACATCCTCTGCAAGCGCTTCGTGATCGACAAGTAATGCATATACTTGTAAGGATGTCGTTTTCTAGTTGACTTTCCTTTTTTCTGTACTGTCTTATAACGATCCGTATTACAGAAGCTGCAACTTTCTGATACGCAATTCTCTTTGTAGTACAACATGCATCCATTGGGAAAACAATCTATCTTCTTGTACCCCAGTCCCAGTTGTCGGACCATCATCTTTGACTTATAGAAGTTTTTGGGAGCTCTTTTGTTTACTTCGGTAACACCTCGTTGATTAGTTGTGTGATCCGATCATAGCAAGCTTGTGGCAAGTTAAAATCAGACTTTATGTTCAGCAACCACATCGTCACTGACAGTACGAAATGAGTATCACAACCAGGATATAGAAGAGTATCTGCGTCCTGAAATATATCATAGAACTCTTTCGACTCGGGATTAGGATCCTCCGGATCAAAATTAGGCCTTGCCGCATCATACACCATATCTCGTGCAAGGTTCTGCACGTCTCCATAATCAACAGAGCATCCGTCGTCTTCGAGGACATCCATTGCAGCATTATCATCAAAAACATAAGTACCAGCTTCTGCCGCCTGTCTTTCCAAATATAATTCACCTTGCGATGACCACAAGCCCACGTACAAAACCCTTATGGGTCAAATGATCTCTCACAGTCACCACTTCTTCGTAACGTCTATTGTGACAATTAACACATGGACACTTAATTTTGTTACCGTCCAAGTACTGAGCTTTTCTCAGGGCATACTTAAGAAATACTTCCACGCCTGCCTGAAAATCGTCACTAACACCAATTCTGCTCTTGTGTTGCCGTTTGTACATCCATGTACGATCAACAAAGTAACGATTCATCCTTTATTTGGATGTGATAATCTGTATCGTAAGACAAACTAAACATAAGAATAGCCCGATACTTTAAATTCGATACTCCGATCTGATATTAATACCTATGTATTAATTCCTATTTGTTTTTTGATACCAAAAAATCCGATACTCCGATCCAAAACCACCGATATTACCGATACTCTCGATACCAATACTCATAGGGATAGTCCGATACCGATATCGGGACATGCCAAACTGTATCAGTATCGGATAGTATCGGATCGGTATCGATCAGTATCGGGTATCGGGCAGTATCGGAGCGGGACATGCCAAACTGTACCGGTATCGGTCAGTATCGGTCAAGGTTTAAAGTATCGGTCGATACCGATCCGATACGACCGATACCGACACGGTTTGGCATGTCCCGTTCCGATACCGATCGATACCCGATACTGACCGATAAAGACATTGAGGGGTCTCTTTTCCAGTCAATTCGACAAAAAAATGAACAAAAAAGACAAAGCAGCAAGGGTTTAAAGCATAATAAGGTTGTAAAAGAAAAAATAATTATTTATTGCTTGTAAACCAATTGGTAAGGGTGACTATTATTTCATTTAATTTCAAAACTACTAATAAATAGCACTGGAAATACTTAATATTATGCCTAAATGTATAAAAAAATTAAATGTTAATAATTTATTAATAACTATTTGTTTTTCGATACCAAAAAATTTGATACTCCGATCCGAAACTGTCGATACTACCGATAACGTCGATACCGATACTCATAGGAATGGTCCGATACCGATTCCAATACCGATACTGTGAACCTTGGTATCGGTCCGATACCGATTTTGGTAAACTGAAAATATATACATGATAAGTAAGAACTGTAAGTGACTAGTGATTTAGAGCATAATACAGTTATGTAAATAGGATTGGGTTACACATGAATAAGCTATAGAATTTCACATGAATACCTACTGGGGATAATGATCCACATAACCACTTCTACTCACCCATGCCCCAATTAATACACAAGGATCCATTCAAGTTATGTTACATACATGATTTTATGTGGGCTCAATAAATGAGTGCACATGAATAATATACATGATGGGCTCAGTGAACATGAGAGTACATGAATCACATGAGTGCACATAAATAGTGAAAGCACAGGAATACATGATGTACATAAAAAGCACATGACATGACGTATCCGATGCTCCCAAGGGGATAACATCTCATGAAAAGATCCATATAGTACCAAACCGTGATAACATCATGACAACATTAAGTAAAGTGATCTAGAGCAAGAATGTAAGTCCTAGCAAGTATAAAACGATCAGAGAATGTACTCGCCTGATAGCCTGGACAGCTGATGAGAAAAGATGGCCAACTGAAGTCACAGAGTCCTAGTTAAAGCAACAAAGGCTATAAAGAGTTTAATTTACATGATAATTGAATTTACAATGCAATCTACATGATTCTAAGCCAATCTAGGTCAAATTCAACTCTGGTCAACACTGGGTCAACCTAAGTCAACATCTAGTCAAACTAGGTCAACAACAAGGTTATCTTGGCCAACTGGTCAAACTTAGGCTATCAAGGGTCAATTTGGTCAATGGTCAACTATTGGTCAACTTTAGGGTTTGGTCAACTAAGTCAATGATCAACTAGGCTATTTGGGTCAATATCTAGGGTTTGGTCAAACTCTATTCTACAAGTCCAAATAGGCCTATTGAGTCTATTTCTATCAATCTATAGGTTAACACAAGTATAGGCTAAGGTATACTAAGTTAAGTATATATGTATATCATATATAAAATATCTCACAAAATAGCTACTAGCCTACAAATATCATATATATACATTACACCTATATATATTAACCCCAACTCTCACATCTATACCATTTCCTATCCATTATCCATCTATCTATCTATCATCACATCTATATATATTACTCACTAATATATAATCATAGCATATATTCACTTTCAATATATATCACATATAAAGGTCGTAACTAGGCAAAGGTTCTAGTTGCAAGGAACATGTCCAATACTATGGACTGAACAAGTAACTAAGGGGCTGGACAGAAATAGAACATGCCAAACTACTCTCTCAATCTATTATCCTAAACTGGTTCATCAACTAGGGTCTGAACATGAGTGTCTATCAACTTCCCCACTCTAAATCACTCTTCACTAACTCACTTAATACACACACACTTCCTTACTCTGCCTACCTACAATATATTCACTTCTACATACCAAGCTATAATGATTGCTTGGATATGTAATAAAAATGGAGGATATCCCCAATCAGACACTTATCTCACCTAAACACACATCCAACCCGAGCCCATCTCTTTCTAAATTGCTATTACTAAGACTTCCCACTCAAGGACTAAACTTTAAGATGAGAGAATAGAATTGACTTTCACGGTAAAGACTAAACTTGGAGGTTCATTCTTAAGTAAGATGATAAATTTTATACAGCTTATGTATACGTAAGATGATTCCATATATTGGATTATTCTTCGTATGTATGCAGCTGGTATATTTCGTATGCCTAGTCCTATGTATATTGGGACTGGGCGTTACATGTTTTTGTGGTGGCCCATACAGGTCTACGAAAATATTGTTGGGTTACATGACTGTGCCCAACAAGCTTGCATCTAGGAATAGGAATAGTATCTCATCCACAACTTATTACCTCATTTGACTTCAAACTACTTTGAACTCTCTTTGATTGCTTGAATTGCCTCTTGCTTAAATATGTTCGATGTATCCTTACTTTCGTGCCAGTAATATGAACCTTCGAAGCAGACACGTTTCTACCTTGGCTATCATATCTTGTGATGTAGCCATTCAAGAGGAGCAGGTCCTACCAATAACCCCGGTGACCCCGTACCAGCTAGGACAGCAGCAGGCTACCACAACCCTGTCGATGGTACAACAAGAGACCCAAGTGCCACTAGTCAGCCAGACTAGGCCGTCTTTTAATAAATGTGAAATATTTAGCAAAAGGGTCTCATATATATATGAAAATTTTAGATTGGGTCACGAAAATGACAAATGTTAGAGTTTAGCTCTCGAAATCACTGTTCACTAGCCCACGTGAACAATAATTTCGAGACCCAACCCCTAATATCCATATATATATATATATATATATATATGTGTGTGTGTGTGTGTGTGTGTGTGTGTGTGTGTGTGTGTGTGTGTGTGTGTGTGTGTGTGTGTGTGTGTGTGTGTGAAACCTATTGCTAAATAACCCTAAAAAATGCAACCTCGCCTCCAATAAGCAATCTTAAACCCGATCTTAGGCTTTTCTTGTGTAAGGTTTCTCTTGTTGGGTATCAGACCAGAAAGAATCGAAACTTCGCACTGATACCAATTGTTGGGCATGTGAGGAAGCATTTGCCAATCCACCTGACCAATACTAACCCCCGTCTAATGGACACCAAGCATAAGATGAAGGCAAGTATATGGCGGTGACATACGTCACCTGGACAAATCCTAACACTTAATAACTCAGATGAAATTATAAGATTGACAAAACTCACGTTGAACCCTTTGCCCTAATAGGTTCAACCCCCTCACCACTCTTAAGAAGAAAAACAAAAGATTACATTTGAGGTCACTCACCAACCTGCAACATCTCCAGTACCACTGGGATCCTACCGATATCAATGACACGACCAAGGCCGAAGTCCCAGACGATCAGCCTCACCGAAAGTCTTGGTTGTTTGTTTTCGACTTCCGTCTTCCATCGAAAAGTGTTAACGTTTCGACGAGCTTCCTTATCCTTGGCTGGCCCAAATAAGCGAACAGTGCGATTCTCACAAGATTCAAACTCCTGAACCTATCAAACTTGAAGCTCCTCTATACACATGCGTCCTTGAACAGAACATCACACACTGTATATGCTATTGATGACCCACAGCTCCTCTTGAACTGTGTGAATAATGATGCTTCTACCTCAGATTGAGTTTGCTATAAAGCTTGACCTCCTTCCTGGCTTCGAACTGCTGAAACCGATGTCACTGTGAAGATTTAGCAAACTACTTGTCGCCAAATTTGGATCCGTAGAGCAAAACCCACCTGGAGACAACCTACCTGTCATGGGATCGACAGACTGACCCTCAATCTTTGACTCATCACCATCCGTCGCTTTGTCTCGACGAACCGAATCCTCCATAACCCTCAATGCATCTCGAAGCCCCTCCTCAAAAAGTTCTCGACGATCCACTTCCTGTTGACCACCCCCCGAGCCTCTATCCTGTGTTTGTGGCCTGCCTGTATAGCTCAACGACTTGAGCCTGTACATGCCACAAGGTTCCTCTGCGTCAGTCGCTGCGATGATGATATCTCCATTGCTGTGACATTCTCATGATCATCCTTGTCTTTGACCTTCTCAAATTTGAGCTTCATGCAGTTCCTCTTGATATGGCCCCTTTCGCCTTAGTAATAGCAGCCTTTCTTGTGGTCCACAATCGCAAGATCCCAAGAACTCCCCATGTCCTCTCCTGTGACTTGGGTCTTCCCTTCCCGTAGGAAGTCATCAGAGCAGGCTCCTACGACGATTCCACTTTCTTGTGCCGAACCTTCTTATTCAACAAGCTACTTTTGACTGCCTCAATCGTGACAACTCCATTAAGCACAGAGTTTCTCACCAACACCACCAACGTCTTCTAGCTTTCCGGCAGAGAACTCAAGAGCAGTAGGGCCTGAAGCTCATCATCAATCACCATCATCATCGCAGATAGCTGATTGATGATACCCAGAACCTCGTTTAGATGTTGTGCCACTAGGGCACCCTCCGTGTACTTCGAGTTAACGAGTTGGCGAATAAGAAACGTCTTGTTGCCAACCGTCTTCCTTCCGTACAGCGAATGCAGCTTCTCCCACAATGCTTTTGCCGAACTCTCCATGGACACGTGGTGAAATACCAAATCATCCAACCATTGGCGGATGAATCCAACGAACCTCCAATCCAGTCGTTTCCAGTCTTGAATAGCTTTGTTCATTGGCTTTGTATTGTTTCTGTCCAACGGACCATGCAAGTCCTTGTACCAGAGTAGATCCTCCATCCTTGGCTTCCAAATTGCCCAGTTTCTCTCTGTGAGGGTGATCATATGAGTGTTCATTTGTTCCGTAGACATGGTTGCCAGAACCTTCAAAGCTTTGATACTTGGGTTGTATCTCATTTTCGGTTGAGCGCTCAAATGGGAGGTGATAATGGAGTTGATAATTTAGTCCCACATCGCCTAGGAAGAAGGATTATGTGGTGTAGATAATTGGGATTGGTTCAGGCCTTGTGTAAGAATTCTCTTTTAAGGCATATATATGAGCCCAATTCAATATTGTACCTCATGGACCAACTCCGGTTCAGGTCACACCGCGTTCTCAACATCTCTTTCATTGTCGGCTCCTTAAACAGAGAATGGGAATTTAAAACTCTGATTGCACACGATTAAACCCTAATTCTTATCATAACCCACATTCTTATGAGTTCTGTCTTAAAAGTTACTTTTTAAAATAATGCTTTAGTGAAATTTAGCCCCAAGTAAAAGGGCATGGTCCATTACACCATTAGCCCAACCCAAGCAAATTGATCGATCCTAATCACTTTTTCCAAGTTGGATTTCTTTCTTTCTTTATTTTATTTATTTATTTTTTTTGTTGTAAAATGAGTGAGAAAAAGAAATATTGGTCGCCAAAAATTTGTACATAGCTTTTCTTATTGATAACATCATAGAAGAGGGAAAGAGATAGTGGGTATGGATAAGGGCATCCATATTTGGGTTTATCCAAATCACAACACTCTCCCTTGCCCACTTTAATTATTGTCTCATTAAAACTTTTAGGAAGAACCCACCGTTGGAAAATATCCATAGAAAAGAAAATCGTACAATATCCTTCAGGAATATAATTCTTCATGAATCCAAGTGGGTGTGACTTACACTGCCTCATTAAAAAACTTTCGAATGAAAAACCCAGTAAAAAAAACCTCAACGAAGGAAAAGAGTACAATGCACAAAGACATGCTTCAAGATATTTCCATTAGCATCTTCAGGATACTTGCATCTACAAGATGCTTTTCCTTAAATAATATTACATTATGTTCTATATCAATTCAAAATGAAAAA